>VBVR01002920.1:0-19924 GCA_011638315.1 Tetramorium parvispinum | reverse complement strand
TCGTTGCATAATGAACAGGACGCCGGCACCCCCAGGCCCCCGTTCTGCCTTCACCGAAACCCCCCTTGTCTCCCCGTAGGCGCCTCACTCGCGCGCCCTCATCCCCGTCCTTTCGTTCTCTCCCGCGCGCGCGCCACTCTCTTCCACTCCACTTCATCCCCCCGGCGACGCCCCCCCTCGCTCTCCTCTCTCCTGCGTCCCGCCCTCCGGAACAACGAGCCACGGTTCTCCGGTGCAGCCGGAGAACGGGCGCAAAGTACAATCGGAAGGCCCCGCGGTTAATGAGTCGGCCGAACAAAGCGAAAAACCGTCCATTAAATAATGTGCGATGCAACGTCGGCGCAGCCGCGAGACGCGAAATGCACGGAAAAGGGAGATGCTTTTTTCGAAATTTCGAGAGCCGCGCGTTTGTCGCGCGAGCCTCTCCCTTCGCGTTCCTCCCCGGCTGCTTCCTTTGTGGCCGCAAATTTTTCAACTTCCTCCTCCCCGCCAAGTAATCCGAAGAATAAACGAGAGAGCGACACCTCGTGAGGAAAGGAAACGCGCAGCTCGAGAATCACGAAAAATTGATTGCCGGAGACAATGCCCGATCGTTGGGCGATCTATACCCAGCAAAACACGGAAGTCGCGATGCGCAACGATCGGCGTATGACAGTCGCATTTAATACCGCTTTTAATCTTCGGCATTTTTAATGCTCCACAGCCGCGGACCATTTATCCCGGCGAATGGTGTAATCGCGATCGCAAGAGACAGGACATATAATTAAATGCGAAAGTTTGTTAGAACTACGCGCGGCGTTGTTACTCACTTGTCCCGTTCCCTGATAATTACTGCGATGCATTTATTCGCGTTCTCTCTACAACCGGGCTTGCTAGCTGGTTATGCTTTTGTAAACCCTTTGAGTGGTTTCTCCGAGGAACAGTGGCTCTGTATGTTCCGCCGCATTGTTGCCCTTTTAAGCTCTAAGGATTTCTAATGCGTCGCGCGACAGTGCTCAGCTAGCACGTCGAAATGCATATATCCAAATAATTGCTCGTGATTAAATGGCGTTATTAGGATAATTGATGATGCTATTGTATACGTGTAGAAAACTGCAGCTCTTGCTTATCATATACAGTAAGTAACGATATGGCTGTTTTTATTAAGTAACAATTTTACGATTTCACTTGGTTCTTTAAACGTCTGACTATATCGACACATTTCTACTTATTTAATATTTTCTTCTAAAGATCGAATAAGATTGAACAAAATTGATACACTAAATATAATGTATCCCATCGTTATTACAATTCTCCTTTCTTCATGCTTTAAATAATTAAATGTTAATATTGAATGTTTTAAATGAGTTGCGAGAGTACGGGGCTGTCAGTCTTTATAAATAAATTTCAATAAAGATTTCGGAGTATTTATAATTCGCCAAATTTGATATTTTGTACTTTATTTGCAAATATACGCGTCTTAAAAATCAATTAAATATAGAATATAACTGTTGAATATAATGTCAAAATAAGTAAGAAATATCCCTCGCGTTGAATTGCATTACAATCCCCTGACACGGACAAACCCTTACGCGCCATAGGAGTGACGCACCCTCGTAGAACGTGATCTAAACTTTCATCTGTATTTTCATCTAAACTTTCATCTAACCTCCCCTATGCGTCTAATCGCGCCACCCCACCATGTCCTACGAAAGGGCTAGGAAAGGAGCCGGAGTGGGGTTCGTCGAAGTATGGTGGGGATCCAACACTGACGCATTTGCAAAGGGATAAGTGTACGTACATGGATACATAGTGGGGATAACGACCCTTAATAAAACGTAGGTCTCGAAGGGAACGTACCGGTTCGTAAAAGAATATTAAGAAAGATCACCCTAAAAACGTCTTGCAGGATTACTTTATGATTTCCTCTTTTGATCCGCAACAAGAATTCTCCGACTTAAAAATTTTACAGCGTCGTTTTCTTAAGCAATCGATACAACCATTCTGTTTTCTAACCATTTCTGAATAAATAATGCTAATTATGCAATTCATTAAATAACTCATTAAATAAATATTTCTGTCTTTTTTACAGCTGATGAAAAATACATCTTAACTACATTTATTTTTAATGTTATAATTAGTATTGAAGAAACAAGCTTTTAGTGAGAATGCTTTAACAATTTTAAAATATGGATAATAGAATCTTGTTGCTCGATCAATTTCGATTTGATACATTGATAAGATATGACGAGATTAACTATCACTTCCAGCGTGATATCGGATTTGCATGTAAAAAGACGAGAAAAATTCGCAATCGACTTCCTCAGTCCAGCGTATTTGCTCAGCATGCCAAGAGCGGGTAATCCTTTTATTACTCCTGACATCGGGAGAACCGGTCAACCCGAGATCGCCGGTCACCAGAGATCTGCATTTCTACTTTAGAGAACGAAGGAAAGGGGCAGAACGCTATCCGGTGACATGAAGAATAAAAATTCATGCCCTCCCGACGTGTGCGGTAGGTGCGCCGATCCAAGCGGGTAAACCGCCGTCACTGTCGTCATCGTCGTCGTCGTCGTCGTCGTCGTCTCTGGAAACTCTTTTTTTTTACCGCGCGGTTAAAATGCAAATTAAGTCGACGTGCTTAAGAATGTGAGATTATTAAGGGAAACTGCCGACTTGCCGCCCCCGCGGGTACTACGCGCGGGTCGCGAAAACATTTCCTCGCACTATCTTCCTCCTTCTTTCTCCTTCTCCTTCTCATCCCCCGCCGTGCATTATAAAACACATATTACTCCCGCGGCTTGCTTCCACGTCATATTCTTCCGTCTGCCCCTCCGGGAAAACGACAGGACGTCGGCTACTTGAGACTGCAGGCAATAAACGACTTTGGACGCGCTCTCTCTCTTAAAAAAAAAATAAAGAATAAAAAACCATCAGAGTTGGAAAATTGAGTTCGTAGTCGTTTTCCTCTCTCTCTCTCTCTTTCTCTCTCTAACTTCCCTTGAAAATAAATTTCACACAATCCATCCCGTTCAATGCTTAATTTTTTTTCTTGTGTTATAAAAATATTCATTTTCATTTTCATTCAAATTTCCATTTTTCTAATCACATACAATTACGTCAGGTATAATAGTATTAGTATTATATTAAAAAATTGAATGTATTAGTAAATTTATTTACATCTATATATCTCTACTACACAATTGAAAGATATTTGATCACTGAATGTTTTTTTTTGTCATTTTATGTGTGGTTCGGAATTGTAGTATTTATATATATGTATATAAAAGATATTTTTCAACGCGTTGCACGATATCAAATGCGATACCGATCAGTGAAAATGAATTTTAAGAGTTTGCTACCGAAATAAAAACATAAATCTGAATATACTCCAATTTGACATTGAGGGTCGAAAAGGGTTGCAGAGGTATCACTATTACATGCTCGCTTCAAGCGAGCTGTCAGATATCCTATTATCTACAAATACAGTTGATTAAGGAGCGTTGACGCGTAATGTTAATATCTACGTCTGTGCAGCGTCAAAATTACTGTATCGAGCGCACTTCCGGCATTATCCCCGTGTAGCCGCCATGACGAAACGTAGGCGTGTAAATTTGGTCATAAGTATATACGGCAATTCGTTTTCTATCGCGCTAACGTATGGGGAAACACGCGCTGTAACTCAGTTACAGCACAAATTCGTCAATGGCGCAAACAGAATGTACAACAAGCTTGTCGTACCGTTAAATCGATACAACAATTTCGCCGGTTCGCTCCACTCGTTAGACGTGTTCCTCGGGGAAGAGGGCGCCACGCAACTATCCGCGTACGGATACGATCCGCATGGTCTCTCCCCTCGCTCGTTGTAACGAGCAAGACTCTCCGTTCGCTCTAAGAGGCAATCGATTGCGATGAAACAGCTGTCTCGTTCACGCTCGGTATTCGATTCGAGCGGTATTCGACAGTATTCGCGCCGCGCGCTGCTAAAGTATCGAAAGAAAAACCGCGGCGAGGAAAAAGCAGGAGTTTAATCGATGTCGGCGGGCGTCTCCGGTGTAAAATTGGCGAAGCCGATCAACGGCGGGACCTTGATCCAATCAAGACGCGGTATTTATTTTTGCGTTCGTTTAAAAACGTGTTAAAACGCAAAAAAGCAAACGGCCATGGCACTAGCCGTTGCGAGAGGGGTTGAAGGAGGCAGAAACGCCGGAGTCGCGCTTGGTGGAGGACGAGGTGGAGGAAGAGGGCGAGAAGGAGCGCGAGAGACTGTGGCGTGGGGGAATATACGTCGAGGGAGCGCAGCGAGGGGTGGTAGCGGTCCGAGGGCCCGAAGGGCGAGGGGGACGGTGCGTGAGTCGGCGAGGTGGAGGACGGGGCGGGGGATGAAAATGCAAAAAGGCGCCGGGGGCCTCGCTCAATACCGGAGCGGCGGCGCAAGCGCTTTCATTTTGTTTTTCGTACGTCGCCGCGCGTCGTCCGCTCGTTTTTCCAAGATGGCCGCGTCGTGCGCGTCCGCTGATGCATAACGTCGGTAACCGGGGCCCCTCGAGAAGGCCAACAACGACACCCTACCTTACCGATTGGGGAAGGAATGCGACTAGCACCCTCCGCTGCGTGGCGCGTTAGTCGTTCCCTTCTAGGGGTTGCTCGGAGACTTCGATACTGGTGCGCGAGGTCAGCGCGATCCTTCGTCCGCAGTCGCCAAGGACTTGAACAAAATTTTTCTTTTTCTTACATTTTTGATAATATAATTACAAATATAATTGTACAATTGAATTCAATTAATTGCAAATTACATGATGAATTAATAATATTCTCCTCTTGAGATCAAATTGAAAATTTTCTATAATAATCCTATACGTATCAAATTCATTCTAAGCGTCATTTAATTTCATCAAGTTCGGTATTGATTGTTAGTGATTAATAAAACGAATGATTAACGTTCTATCGTAAATGTCAGATGATATCATATCTCTTTAATATTCCAGCGGAAAAAAATGTCTTGCTCGATATTTTGCGCGCAGTAGCCGTTACTGGTCATTGTACATGTATTATTCAATTTTCGCCAATACCAAGACGCGACGCGCAAGTGCACACACGGCTGCTTCCGACTTGCAGCGAAATGCTTTTAAACGGTTTTGAAAAATTCACGGTGGTGGATCGAGTGTCACGTTTCATTTATTTCTTCATTATCCATCTCCTTCTCTTTAGCCTGCAAATGTTATTATTTTTTTAGCAGGACGGACGCCGCGCCGTTACAATCTTGACGAATATTTATCTCGATTCCTCGGCAAAATACGATCAAGCCGTCTCATTAAAAACGGACGAGGATAGATTCGAATTGCAACGTTTCCGTTATAATTTAGTAACTCAATAAAATGCTGGCGAAGTCTCCCCCATTAAGTCACGAGCAGTCAGAGGTTCTCAAGGATGCAATTTGCCAATGCACAAAAAAAATCCGATGACAATTTCGATCGAAAAAAAAAATGGAGAAAGCAAATACAAGATTTAATGAGCAGGCGACCGACGCGAAATGCATTTATGACGGGATTGAAAGGGTGGAAGCGGCTTGGGATGGGTGGCAGTAAGTAGTAATATCGCAAATATCACCGGCAGTGACTATCGTTCGCGGAAGTAGTACGTTGAAACAAACGTTCGTTACTGATTTGTAAATATTTTATCATTAATTATAGAGAAACATATATGTTCACTATAATGTTAATAATACATATATTGTACAAACACCGCGGTTTTTTAAATATTACAGATAACATGATCGATGGGAAATGCAAGCAGAATAATTGGAATAGAATAAATGAGCTTCGAAAACCTCAGGATTTTCTAAATTACGGATGATTTTGGTCATGGTTGATTTATGTGATTTTATCATTCATTATCCGGGGACGTGCACTTTCATAGTTTACTGTGTATGATTATGTTCGTACGATTACACTCCCCGATAATCTGCCGGCAATAATTTGAAAACCAAAATCGGATTCCGCGATCGAACTTATTACGACGATTGAGAGCCACTGACGTTCACAGGTAGATGCAGAATGCGGCGAATAACGATTCAAAAAAGAAAAGGTGAGAGACGTCGACGGATCGACGTCAAACAGTCGTGGCGGTACTTCGTTGCGCACCGTGGTCATATCGAAGTTTAAAAATCATCACCTCGGTAACACGAAGTATTGATCAAAAGTCGTCGAATTACGGCAGTAACGATCGCGGCCCATTAAGCTCGCTATAATGATGGATAACGTGGAAACGCGCGAAACCGCCGCTCGTCAGCACCAAAATATGGCGCAATATGAGAAAACTCGTTTATAGAATATTTAAGAACTATTGTTATAGGAGCAATTACTCTTGGCTACGTTGAGATCCAAATCACGAGAAACGATAGTTATTCTCCAATGTAAGGATATCAATATTTATTATAATATAAAATATTAAAAGTATTTAACAATTCAAAAATAAATGACAAATCCTGTCTTTCAGGCCGATTAGCCTAGATTAAATAAATTTTTTTTAAATAATGGACCTATAATATTTAATCAATATTATTCTAACACTAAAAAGTTACGTAATAATTATGACTGGTCTGAAAATCCGGAAAAAATCGGATTCGAATTTATTTAAAGCATTCATAGCTGGAAGAATACCTACGCGAGATTTGGAGCAGATTGCACATATGAAAAAATAATGACATAGAATTCTGTTAATAAATTAAGAAAAAATAAATTGAAAAGTAGGAAGACTAGAGGAATACAGAAGAACGAATCAATATTTAACGCATATCGATATTAGGAATTCAATAACAAATAACGTAAAACGTGTCTTCGATCTGTCAATTAAATCTTAAGAAATCCCTTTCGGATTGATGCTTTATCTGCCCCTCACAAGATATGATCGCCAAAGTGAAATTCCGCGCGGCGAGCGTAAACAAACTGATACGCGCTTTCCGCCGATTCTGCGATATTTATTCCCGCACGAATTCTCTCGGGCGGTCGCCGATTTAAAAATGCGCCACCCGCATCGCCGTGGCACGCGGAGCGGAAACAGCGCGAACTTTTCGGATATATTCATGTACAGACGCCGCGCCGGTCGAACTAATGTCTGTCGGCTTCTAATAAAGAACCAGTAATTGCGAGGAGATTCGGTTTTTGAAGCTGCCGCACAAAATGCGTGTAAAGTAAGGAGATCGCCAGCGTACCTCCCCCCTAAAACTAAAAATAACGCACGCGAGGAGACTCGGGGGGGAAAAAGAGCCGCGAGCATCGCGACGCAGATATCCGCGCGATGCTCGCAATCGAACGATAATTGCCGCAGCTCGAAATCAATAACGCCTTCCCGCGACATTTGATGAAAGCAAACGCCGTCGCGATTTGCAGACAGCGCTGTTTCAAAGGTCGTTCCAATACTGCATCGTAATATCGCTAATTTATCGAGTTTACCGAGTCGAATGCCTCTCTTGCGCGCGGGCGCGCGCTCGCAGTTACGGTGCATCGCAGCTCCGGATTAATCCGGCAACACGCATGACATATCTCTCTTCTTTCTATTTTATTTTCGTATAAACGACTTAGTCACACTTTGGATTAGTTGCGAAAGATATAATAATTAAAATGTATATATACATACATATTTATATAATGTATAATATAAAAAATAAAATATTAATATATAAATGTGTTTGGTTGAGTTCTTGTTAATTAAATCTCCTCTCTATATTATTGAGTTACTGAGGAATCCCGAAGGAAATTATTAATATTAATACTCTCACACTTTGAAAATTCTTGAGAGAGTTGTACGTTTTCTAAATTAATCTACGATCAGAAGAAATAGTTTAGTGCCTCTATAATTACTTCGATAAGTGCGAAAAATTTCAAGTCCGTACTCGTTTTATATGTATATACATTTCCGATTAACGAATATCTCGGGCAATACCGACGCTCACGTGTCGGATAAGCGACGCGATATTGAACATAATTCGTGCGTTTATCGCGTCGCAGCCGCTCGTAATCCGACATTCGGCGCTTCTTTTGCGCACGATGGCGAGCGTCGCGGCGACCATCGCGGTCGTTCGCGCGTCCGCGACGGAGTTGGGCGGTGGGAGTACCGCGGAAAAACAAAAGAGGGAAAAGCGACCCTCGGAAAACAGACCGCTGGCGGGACAGAAGGGGAAGGCAGGAGAAAGGTCCGCAAAAGTACGAAACGGGAGAAAGACCGACGGATGGACTGCGAGAAAGAGAAATAGTTGTGGGGTGGCAAAGGGGGAACGGAGGAAGGGGGCAGAGAGGGAGAGAGAGAAGGAAAGAGACGGAGGTCGCCGCGGTTGGACATTAAGAACGTTTCGTGCGGCAATTTAACCACCGGCAAGGGAGGCCAGGGGCGCGACGCGGACGACGTCGCTCGAAAGGCGCAGGAAGGGTGCGTGGAGAAGCAGGAACGAAAGAGAAGAGAAAACGACGGGAGGAAGAGGGTTGCGGGCGCGGATACAGCACAGGAGAATTTTTACGACTTCTACGCGCTTGCGCCTGCACACCTGGAGATTAGGTTTAACAGCCTTAATTTTAAAAAATTGCCTCCTCTCTCGCTCGCTCCTTTCCGCCGACCGCGGTTCCTGATCCTTCTCCATTGCCGCCTTCCCTTCCGCCCCCCGCCCGCGCCGGCCCTTCACCTATCCTCGCCGTACCTTCGTCCTCCCCCGAAAACGAAATTGCGCCGCTTTGCGTTGTTGGGAATAAAGTCCTGGGTGCTTCTCGGCACGCCAACCCACCCTTTACCCTCGCCCAGTCAACAACGGCCAGCACCCACCGACACCCCCGTGGATGCTGAAACACGCGAGGGTATTTAGCCCATTTGCGCGGTCGCCTATAGCTCATCCGGAGTTAGGCATCACGACTGACTTCGAGATTATCCCGAAGGAACGTCCCATAAAACATAGGTTTGCCCTTTTTGCTTAGGGTTTTTCCACCGCTTTCTTTTAATTTGTTCTTTTAATTCCCCCCTGCTCTAAAGCAAGGGACATGTATTTGTATTTTCAATGTAAGAAAGCGCAATTGAAAAGAATCATCACATTTCGATTGTCTAAACCAAAACATTTAAAAAAACAATTATATAAAAATAAATATATTTTTCAATATTTTTCTAATTTCTGCAATGTGCATGATGCTCATCATCTAAATACAGTCTTAAAAGTTTTCGCAAAAGATTTTGTCAACATCATAAATTATTGTATCATTATGTTCTTTCATATAGAGTCATAACATATATTACAAAAACAGATAATAATAAATAAAAATGTTATTATTTTTAGACTATTACAAGTCCTTGTGGCACATTAGAGTTCCAACTAGTTGATCACTTGGAAAAAACTATCCTGATGTGTAATAAATATTCATTCGTTTAATCACCGCTTCGTGTCTTCGTAGAAACGATATTAATTATCTTTTTCTTCGGTTTAATTATTATTAATATAACATATGTTTGAAATTACATGCATTATCACGTTTGTCTGTGAACGCAATTTATGAAAAATAATACAATTTTAAATAAAAATATCATTATCTGCGCAAATTTTTAGATATTCGATTCTCTTTCTTTCGCATTGATCGTATCGTCTGGTATCTCGATAAAGCCATAAGTGCATTTATTGCAACTTTAATTGTTGTACGCGAATTATTATAATAGTGAGAGGGTATGCCGTTGGAAAGCCTTTTAGCAGATTTTGCTATTGTTGCTATTACGATGAATTTCAAATGAAATCATGAATAACGGCCGCAAGATCTAATAATTACAACGCAGGTATAGCAGTCAAATTATTATTCGCGTTACATACTAATATTCTGCATGAATCATTACAGTATTGTTTGGTAACTGCTTTTACATCGTACGTCTCTTGGAAAATCACTAATTTCCAACCGTTCACTAATTGCCAGCAAGAGCCTTCACAAGCATTAATAACGTACTCGGCTGGATTTAGTAATTTGCCTTCTTTTTCCTTTAGAGGAAAATCGAAATTTACGGACTTACGCACGAAATTCACGATCTCCGCGCGATTCGCGGATTGTAAACGTTATAGCAAAAATCTCGTAACGGAGAAGAATCTCTTGGCGCAATTCGTTCATATCCAACGACGCGCTGAAAAGGTGCATTCAATTTGACGTTGGGCGAGGATCGGTCGACCGCGCACACGGCCCAGACGCCTAGATTAATTAACAACTTCAGCGTGCGTCCCTTCTCGTAGGGCCTTTTTGGTAATTCCGCGAAATTTTCGTACCGTACACGACCCTCCCCTTCGCCCCCTTACAGCCGCAATAAAATCCACGTTGAGCCAGGTTCCAGACTCGTGTGAAATATCGTCGCGAATTATCATACCATCTGAAATTAAAGGGCTGAAATTTCGGGGTGGTACCGCGCCGGCGGTAGTGCCCGTTGGAAAATAATTTTGATGCTGCTCGCTCTACGTATTCCTACGACCAGTCCCGCCACCGTCACCCTGCCGTTCACCGCGCGTCCCTCAGCGCCTCCTGTGTTCCTCGCTAATCCCCTTTTCCCTCCGTGCCCCTTCGCGCCGACGCTCCTGTTCCGGTACTCCAGCCGGCAACGCGGAGAAGGAGAGGACTCGTGAGGAGCACCAAAGGGGTGGTTACCGTGACGAAAGGGGAACGGAAGGTACCGAAGGCGAGAATGGGACGGAGAATGTCAATCGCTAGCGGAGAAAGAGCGTAAGAGGAATAGAGAGAGGACGGCAGTGCAGCGCCGAGGGATCGGGAAAGAGTGCGAGAGAAAGAAAGAGAGGGGATGATTTTCGCGAGAGAGGGTTGCGCGGTCCGCCGCGCCGCGGCGCAGAATCACCCTCTTCGCCCGGCGCCGCTGCGCGCATTTTCCTCCCTCTTTCTGGCCCTCTTAGCCGTCCTCTTTTTTTTTTCCCGCCGGGCCACCGTCGCGGCGCGCGCGCTGCTTTTCATCCCCGTGGACCGCGTCGATTTTTCTTTTCGAGCGTCTGCGCAGCCACGCCCCCGCGCCACAATGGCCGCGTGCCCGAAAATTCGTCGCTGGGGCGGCGCCCTTTCCCGCGACCCCCGCGTCTTTTTCGCCGATTCCCCTCACGCCTCAGTCCCCTTTCTCGCGCACCCCCGTCTCCCGCCCTGTCCCGCTCCCTCTCCCTCCTATGCCCTTTTTTTCTCTCCCTTTTTTTTGTCCCAGCCGCCCCTCCGCCTCCACCTACCGCCGCCGCCGCCGTCGACGTCGATCCGACCGTCCGCCGTCTCCGTCGCTCGCGCGTTCGCCGCACTCTTCAGCTTCGGCCCCAGGGGTGTATTTTAAGAGATCCCTCGAACCATCCCCTGCCCGCTCGCGCGACGCTACGGCGCGATACGTTCGTTCGGTACTATATACGATACTTGAGGCGCGTAATGTATGCGCCCGTCTTTGGCCGGGTGTTTACACGGCCGCTGTTTGACGATCGATTATGCCTGATGCTTAATGAGACGCGCCGAAGTTATTACCGATCGGTTTATTGCCTTACGCCGTTTAGGCGTATACGCTTTAGAGAGACCGTATCTCACTGCCATACGCCTATCTGTTTGCGTCTTCAATTATGTCTGAGAATTGTTTGCTAATCTTATTCCTCCTGATCTCGCACGCTACTGGCAAACAGCAATCACTGATACGTATCTCGATCACATCTGGTCAATGAGACGCATCAAACTTACTACTGACTGCTTTGAACGGATTACGGCATTTTAGCGCGGTCATTTGTAACTAATACGGGGATGTATCAAGGTTACGCATTAGTCAAGTATAATCGGTAGCGGCATTTAGTCGATGTATCGATATGCGTATACACGGAGTTTGCGTAATGCGCTCGATAGAGCACGTATCGAGTCCATAGAACGTAACGTCCGCTGCGCTTTAAGTCCGGACTCTGAACAAGTCTTCCTCGAATGGAAATAGAGGGGGGGGTTTGACTTATTTAAATGTAATTCATATGTTTAATAAAATTTAACGCTGAGCAAACAAGAGTTTGATTTTTACATCAAATCACATTACCTGAATCTCGGCGAGATTTTCACGTTTTCGACGTGATTCACGGAGACTTGTATAAATTTGGTTAATAAGATAATTAGTGAAATTATCTGAATCTTACAAAATATTTATTCCAATTATTAATCTTTCTGTTCGTATTATGAACAATTATAAAACTTTCAGCAGATTTATTAATTATTGGACACATTATTAGATACGTGCATTAAATTATTAGATATCAATCAAATTGCGATAAAATAATCAAAGAAGTCGATCAAAATAGAAAGAGCTACGAAGCTACAGGTTCGTAATTTTAAATTCTGCCCGTTGTCTCTTATTCCACGGAACGTCTCGCGGATTTAATATAATCGGACAACCCGGTGTGCAAAATAATAATATAATGCGCATAAAAGACGAAATTATACGAGATGACTACGTTATTCATATAGAGCGAAATATAAATTATTAATTTTCACTTGATTATTCTGAGTGGTATGCTACATTATACATTGTGTCGGTGAATGCGATAAATTATCGGTCAAGAAGTACGCGAGCCATACATACATCTGCCGGCACCCGGAAATATTGTGCAAAAGATATTAGCATAATTCGAGACCTCATAAGCCAGGTATGAATTAAGTTTTTAAGCGCGACACACAAATTGACAAGATATCGAATGAAGGAATATCGCGACGAATAATCGGCCGTGTCGGTGTCAGAAGATATCCGTCCATCGGCGCGCATGCTGGGGAAGATTACACTTTAATTATGTTTATCAGCGACGAGCGAAACTAACTAGATTTATCAAGAGCGGTCCGATTTGCGTTGCTCTGTACAAATGCTCATAACTCCCTGAATTACAGAACCGTATGAGCGATCGTTTATCTCTTTCTCTCGCTCGCGCCATCGCCGCATCGGCGCGATTTGACGAAATTTAAAGGGCTAATACGTGAAGCCTCGATGATTATGCCGCGGATTGGTAATTACATCTGGATTTCCATTTCGATTCCCGCTGTCGGTTCACGGACAACCTACGCACGGCCGTATTCATTATGTCAGCTTTCAAAACGCCCCCGAGATTATCCAAACGTCAAGAAGTTTTAATCCCGCCAGGAGAAGTAACTGAATTTCCAGATTCTCAAATCGCCAGACTTGAAGAAAGATGCAAGGGAAACATCGTAGACCGGCAAAGATAGAATCCGAGGCTCAGGAGAGCCCGACTTTCTTTGAAGTAATTATCGGGATTGAAGTATTAACATAAAGTAAACATTACGGTGCGGGATAACTGAAAAAAGCTCAGCTACAATATTATAAAGATTTAGAATTCCTGCAGGCAATTGGAGAACTATAATGAATCTTACAAAAGATGTAAATTACGACTAACACTCTTGTATGCTTATCTTGGTTACTGCCTCAAGCTCTTCTATTATGTTAGTGCGAAAGGTAAACAGGGCAGATTAAAAGAAGACTGTGCCGTGATCGAAATTACGTGGGGCATCTCCGCAAATCCGTAACCCTTTCTATCCGATCCATTTATCCTGCCGCGGTAATCGCGGTCGGTCGAATAAGGAAGCGCGATCGACGATGAACATCGGAAATCGGGCGATGCGGCACGGCGAGAGACGGAAAGAAGAAGAATCGCGATTCTTTAACCCCCTCCGTCGATACGGCGCTGGCCATGTTTCCGAGCTTCTCCGCGTGCACGGAAAAAAACTCGACGACGAACAGGTTGGTAGGGGATTGAACGAGGTTTGCGCAGAATGCAACAGCAGGTGGGGATGGATGAACGAGACAGTCGGGGGCGAGGAGCACCAAGCAGGTTGATTAGGGGAAGGGAGAAGGGTGTCAGTACCGGTTGTAGCGGGGATCGAAAAGTGGGAAGAGTAAAAAGAAGAGCGCGGAAGAGAGGCGCATCGGCGATATCGGCGACGGCGGCGACGGGGTAGGAGAAGGAAGCCGACCAACGCAAGTCAATCGTGCGTCTCTTAATAGAAAAGTGGGGTCGATTTATGGGTTATAGGTAAACTGCACTCTCATCCCTCTATATCATCGACCCGACCCTCCCTCGCCACCGATGTTCGCGCTTTCCTCGCGCTACCCCGTCACCGGTGTCCGATCGTCCGACAGATATCGCTCTTTCGTTTTCCATCGCGGTATCCCCCTTTTGTCGGCGGTCCACGCGTGCTCCACGGCCCTGACCGACTGCCACGTGAGGACCCTTCCATGTGACGAGACCGGCAATCGCGAGTCTAATTGCCTAGAGACAACACCTAGACAATTGTCTCTCGATCCCGAAATACGGCTCATATTAATAATATATACTGATAGTTTTGCAAAGTTAGTGTGACGTTTAGAATATTAGTGTTAAAGAAATATTTTCCGTCTTTTTAATTTAATATTATTAGTAAGAAATATTGTTACTTATCCAATAAAGTAATCATATGTCTACCGAATTATTCTCAGAACGAATAAAAAAGCGTAAGAGAGACTCTACGTATTAATAATAGTTTGCAAGATAATTTTAATTTTATATTTATTTTAATTTATTTAATTTATTTAATATTAACATAATTTAGTATTAACATAATTTAAGAAATTTAATAAAATATAGGCTTAAAAAAAACTTTAATGTATTTCGATAATCGAGTTCTGATTTCGATAAATGATTTCTTTTTACACTGTAAAGACAAGATTCGTTTTAGATTTTTAAAGCTATTCAATCGTACACATTTATCGTAACACTTTAATCGTAGTCGCACGATAGCCAATGGCGAAACAGAATTGAGGGTTTACGATCATCTTACAATAAACATTATAATATATGTAAAACAACCTTAACATAGCTAAACGTAGCCAAACAAAGCTAAACATAGCTAACAAAGAGCTAAAAAATTTTACGCTTCTTTAATAGTTTTGAAAATATATTTATAATTCGTTATATTTGTCAGAGGTAAATGTATAAATCATGTCTCACTCAATCATCTAAAAAAAAATCATTCTCGTCTCATGTTTATCGGATCTGTTTATTTTTACCCTAAGTATCCAAAACGAGAACAATAAAAAAGAGTAGATACAAATTAGAAAAATGTATGTATTGAAAATAGTTCGCGTGATCTAGTCATGTCGATATCAAACTGCTATTTATTGTGAGATAAGAAATAATTTATCTGATCGTGCTATTGCGATCGCGGCGTGTATATCAGTTAGAACGTAGGTTTCAAATAATCTTAATCACATAGCTAGAAAACCGAGTTCTCCGTTATACAATATCCACGCGATTTTCTATCTTTAGCAGACGTTGTAATGAATTAGTATTTGCAGACTCGCGCACAAGGGAAAAGAGCTGTTATTCCCGACGGCGTCGTTGTAATTTTTGCGTAATGAATACGCAACTTGCATAGCATCGTGCCCGGAAGTTCGCTATGATTCTCTTTGGAAAATTCATCAGGATACAGGCGGTATACGGAAAATTAACTCGCAGAAATATACCACCGCATTTTCGTCGATTCATGTTTAACAATAGTTTCTGAAAATCCACTTACCGAAAATAAAAAAAAATAGCAGATAAATGTAGCAGATAAATAAAAGTGTAAATAATGCATAGTGATTTAAGCTGTTGTTAAGACGGTCCCAGATTTATAACATTTGTAAACAACATTATAATATTTACAGATCGATTAACTGTAATTCTGCAAAGATATATCCTTTTACGATTCTTAATAAGATCATGACATTCCGTCAATCAAATACTTCCGTTAAATTTAAACGAAAAAACTCGCATCCCCGTATGAGCTCCTAATAAACCTTACTCAATAAACGATACGTTGCAGCGATTGGCAAAAAAAATATTCGATGCACTTCGCGCTGCATTCATAATTAATTTTATTTTCCAGCATCGAATGCAGCGACGAATGGAACGCTATTCTTCCGTCACGCCATCATCGAGAATGCCAATATTACTTTAATATCGTGAATTTTGTGCCAATTTGAAATTCCGCGCAATAAACGTCGTGGTATATAATGAAACTGTACTGTGAAGCGCGTTGGCCTCATAAAGTCTCCGGATAGAAACCGCCGGTCCCAAAATTACTTTGATGGCACGTCAAACGCGCGTGAAAGTTGCACAGAAAGCTTAAGTCGTCTCGCGTTGCTAATTAACAATCTCGACGTTTGAATTAATTAAAAAAAAAAAGGTAATAAAACGAAATAACTACTGCTCAACGGCATCGCATACGTTTATCGGCGATAACGCCCGATAACCATGCGATCGGAAGGGAAGGCAGAGACAAAGGTCGAATCGGTCGTGATTCCGTTTCCCTAATTAATGGATTTATTAAAATCGCACGACGCGCGATGTATCTCCGTTCCGCGCGCGCGACTCCTTTCGACGACGTGCCGGTGACTAATAACCCGATTTCCTGTAAATTTCGCCCGGTCCAGGCGCCTTTTTTTCCATAGGAAATAACCGGTTTAATCAGGGACGGCTTCCTTCCCGTGCTATTTGCACGAAATTTCGGAGTTTCGAGCCCGCACGATACATGTGGGTGGCACAGCTGCGCCGAATGCCGGCTAAAATTAGGATGTGTGCGCGTGTGCACGCATAGCATTCTGTATGGACGTGTGGATGTGTGCGTGCGTGCGTGCGTGTGCGTGTGTGTGTGTGTCAGCGTGTGCGCGAACACGCGCAGGGGATTCTTTCTCCTTCCGTTTTCCGTTGCATGTATCTCACCGGCTCTCTCGGCCCCTTTCACCCCTTTCCGTTCTCTGGTTCTCTCTCTCTCGCTCCGTCGCTGGCCGCGCACTTTTTTCTCGTGTCTGCGGACGAAGATCGGTCGCTTGCCACGAGGAGAGAGGACGAGGAGTGGAAAATGAGAGGGGTCGAGGGAGAGAAAAAGCGGCTGTAGGGGGAAGGGGGGTGACGGGGGACGGGAGGAACCGAAAGAGAGAAGCGCCGGCAGAAAGAGCGAGAGGGAAACCGGGAGAGCCGAGAGGGTCGATAGGTGGGCACCGACCACCCCAAAAGTCCGCGCACAACCACCCGCCTGGGTACGAAGGGTCGACGGAGGCGACGACGCTCGCTTTATAAATATCTGCCGTAGAACGTTAAACAGTTCTCTCGTCGCTAATGAAAATAGGTATAGAGTCTGAAGTTGGCGTTCGTCTACGCGCGCAAATCTGACGCGGCACTATGGCATTCTGGAGTTTAATTATTTCTTAAAAAGGTCCATAACGCGCCCGTGCGTTTTAATAGTTGGCTCTAACCCGCCAGCTTTGGCTAACACCAACCTCGCGGCCTCGCGGCCGCCATATAAAGCAACTAACGAGATGCACGTGAGTCGTGACGACCAAAAAATCGCCGACTCTGTGTTTTGTGACAGCGTCCGAGCCGCTGGCGCACGGACGGGGTTCGGCTAAATGAGCCGTCTTTGATTTTGGACACGAAGAATGTATTTTTAGCAAATTGTAATTACGCAGTCGTACGTCTTTCTCCTCTTCCGTGCGGTGCGTCAAACAATATTATTTCTCGCGCGCGCACCTGTGCGAGCACGAAACGGTATTCATTTACGTTCCACATAAAGAGAATATATGTACAAGGCAAAAATGGCGGTAGACGTCTAGTAAAAATAGGCACGAGAGAATACATTTTCACAAAATTATTATCATGCAATGTATAATTACGTGCAGCAAAGAGAGAGAGAGAGAGTGAGTGAAAAAGAATTGTTCGTGATAAAAAGAGATGTGACGACTCGCAAAATCAAGAAACATAAAAATAATTGGTTATAACAGAGGAAGTTTGCGATTACTTAATTAATTACCATACTTTCAGCCATACTTTTCGTATCTCCCGGTCTATTTCGATTTTCACATTTATTTAGATAAATGATTGAGCTCTTGAAACGGGACCGCGCACAGAATCGCCGCGTACCATAAATCCGTCACTGTCGATTATATTTTCCGTTTTCATAATCAACAACAAGGCAAAGTAAAGGCAACGCGATTAAGGCAATTTTAGTTTTCAATTAAATTTTTTAATATTAATTCTAACATGAAACCACTGCCAGAACCAATCATCTCTTAAATTAAATTTATTCCGTGTGAAATAGCTATGCCTCGCATTGAATCCTATAGTACACTACGTTCACATTTACGATTATTTCTTTGTCTAAATTAAATGTACAATAATTTACATATCATATATATAAAACGCAACAGATATTAGTGTAAAATATTATTATTAATATTATCGTAATAATGACTGAATATTATTTCATGGTCACCGTGAAATCTTATACGTACAAACGTGGGAGCGCAATAAACCGCTCGCAACTTACGATGCGCAAGATGTTTTTTTAATTTCACATCAATAAAAAAAACATTATTGCTGGTACAAGTGAGAAAATGCTCAGTACTTGTAAAGTTAAAGAATAAGTGCAGTAAGTTGCAGAAATAAGAGAAAAGAAGACGTCACCATCGTAGAAGTTATCTCGGAAGGTTATAGTCTGGCTGAGGACGTTGGCTGACATCAGAGATTTAGAAGCCGCAAAATAACAAAAGCTTAAACAATTTCCGGCTACAAAAGCGGAGCCATTCTCGTGCCCGACGTCGCGCCATTGTTTGCCCCCGCTGGTCACCGGCAGGAGCTGCGGAACCACGGTGAGTCGGGGGTGAGAGGATGGTGCGGGTCACGAAGAGTCGGGGTAAGGGAGCCTTATAGCGCACCACGTTAATATCTCGCGAATGCAATATCGCTTTAACGACCACGTTGTTCCTGGAAGGAAACGAGGAACTTCTCACAAAAAAGAAAAAGAAGACTGGCATACTTTAACTCAACCAGCTGGACCTTACAGACGAATATGTGTGTGTTCTGTTTTGAATAAACAATGATATTATTTCTAAAACATTCACCAACACTTTACCATTTCTGAATTGAAAATTTCTTATTATCCTGTAATCCTTAACGCTGAAGGGTATTTTCTAAATTTTCATACTAATGTAATTATGCATGCGCTTATATTATAGATAATTTTATAAGTTTAAAAAATTTTTAAATTTCAATTTTTAAAAAATTTCTAATTTTGTGACATAAAAATAGTTGTAATAATAATAAAATTACATTTTCCTAGACTTTTAAAAGTCTATACGTACATATATTTGATCGATATTTTTGTTGTGTTACAAAATAATCTTTTTAATGTAAAATAATAAAAGATACGCAAAAAAGGGACAATCGTAAATCAGACATGTTTTGATTAATATTTTAACATGTAGAATGGTGATTAATTATTTTAGCTTATTATAATTTTAAGTATATAAAGTCATTTATAATGAGCAAGTTTTGATTATCATTGATTCCTGTTGCGGTATCAATGCAACCAATTTAGTGTGCGATACATATTGCATGTTAACTTAGGTATCTTTCGGGGCAGCTGTATCTTTGCATAATCCGTTCCTTACATCTATGGCGGACTCGCATAAAGGGCGATACGTGCAGTGAGATATCAAACGGATTGGGAGGAGAAGCGTACGTACGGCGGTCGTGGTCGGTGGCGGTGCAGCGCCGCGGACGACGCTTTTATAGTGGTGGTGCCAGCCAGAGATGGTAGTGGTTCGGGCGACGGTTATCAAAATTGCGCGTGCCATTATAATTTTAAAGCCGGCTTTCCTCGTAGTACCGTCGCCTGGTCGTTGGTCCAGGAGGCAGAGGGGGGTGGCGGAGGGATGGTGCAGAACGACCGGGGAAGAGAGGCTGGCGAGAGAGCGGTCCGTGGTGGACATAGGTAG
Source organism: Tetramorium parvispinum (assembly GCA_011638315.1). Taxonomy (NCBI): domain Eukaryota; kingdom Metazoa; phylum Arthropoda; class Insecta; order Hymenoptera; family Formicidae; genus Tetramorium; species Tetramorium parvispinum. The sequence goes on along the minus strand of VBVR01002920.1, from coordinate 133 downwards.
AGGAACAGGAAGGCGGAGGTGGAAGAGGATGGCGGCGGCAGTGACGGCGACCGAGGCAGGGTGGCTGAGGAGGACGGCGGGGTTGGCTCCATGCACACTGGGGATTGAAGTTCGGGACGACCAACCGGGGGGG
>VBVR01002919.1:0-19932 GCA_011638315.1 Tetramorium parvispinum | reverse complement strand
TGTCCGATGGCAACGTCATTGAAAATTAGTCAAGTGTAAACCACACGAAAGATTTAAAATTCAAATCGACGTCCATAAAATACGTCAGGGCCTTCCGCGCTTCCTGCTTCGCGCTACTCTTCGGAAATTTTATGGTGCAAGAAACGCAAGAGACGCGACGATGCGAACGTTTGAAGTCTGACGATATTTCTTCCCCTTTCGAGATTCGTCTGACGATGCTTCTGATAAAAATCGACATAGCATGCGACAAAAATATATGTTAGCCTCAGTAGTTTATCGGCATGTTGCTGTTGTATCAAAAGAATATTTTTATGTACGAATCCAGATTGCGTTTATCGATGTATATATGAAAACTCGTTCAATTTTACAATAAACAAGAATATCTTTACTCAAAATAAAATATTTAATATAAGGATTTACGATTACATTTAGTTTCATAAATAATATTTAAAATATTTATTTTAATTTTAAAGATGTCTATATTTTTAAAACATATCTGAAATTCACATTAATTCAATTATATTATTAAAATTAAGACAAATGAGATATGAAATTTTAAACTGAAAGTTTTATACGATTAATTACATATCTATGCGCTTCCATATCCATATTATATTTTAGAAAATGCATGCCTAATATGTGCTTCATGTATTCGACAAATTTCGTATTTTCCAATGTCTATCTCTATGACAATTCCCGTATATATTTTTAAGAACTTAAAATAATCAGACAGAATATTGACATGTTCATACGGAAAGAATAAGAATATGTTAAATCCATTCAAGCATTTCAGTAAAAAGATATTCAGATTTAGTCATCGTGCATTTACGACACCAAGTCACCGCTCTGACACGTGTCTTCCTTGGTGACGGATGACAGATGTCCGTAACACGTGTCGTGAACGTACAAAAAAAAATCGCTCTTCGATCGAGGGTCGTGACACGCTGTCTACTCTCGCAAGTAACGCCTTTCGAACGTTTTAAAATACGTTGTACAAATATACGAAATGGAAGCGATCGCGACGATCGAAATTGATACTGATGAAGCAACTCTCAGAAAATGATAAAACGATTAAAAGATGTAGACGAATATCGTGAAAGAAATACCTTCGAAATAATGTGTAGACAGTAATAGATGAGGGAACATAGGAGGCTGAGAAAGCAGCCTCTTCATACGGTGAAGATCAAAGAAAAAACGTGACATACATTTATATCGGAAAAGAGAGAGCTGACAAAAGAAAGAAAACGAGCAGAATTTCTTGCAGAGCACCAAAATAGCTAATGAAATTTTCGTTCCTCAAGTTTGTCTGTATACTAGAAGAAACAGCAACTCTTCATCAAAATTAGATTATAGCTGTTGTATCGCAATCAGTAATAGTCTCTGAAGGTATCAGAGGAACAGATAGTTACAGAATAAATCGTCTTTTAGTACACATTGATAGAAAGTTTGCGCACATAAGTAAATTTATCCGTGTAAATCTATTTTAATATAATTGTTTACTAATATTGTTCGCTATGATATTTTTTACAATTATCAACGATCGTTTTGACGGAAGATCGCGGGCAGACTTAAGCAACTTTAAACGAGCTACACCTCGAGAACCGTATTAATTCTTATGCCAATAAAATTTCTTCGCAGGCTCGTAATTTCAATACGCTACGAAGTAATTCTCGGCCGAAGATACTTCGACACTATACTTCGTCCTAGAGCTCGAGTTAAGTAAAAGTTTGGCGTTACGGCGCCTTATAAATCAGAAGCCCGAACTTTCTCACGGGATAACTCCTTAAACTTACTTTTTAACTCTAGCTTTCCTCGAGAGTAACAACCCAATTTATGCAGATTATGGACGCGGATCCGAAGCCGCGAATTTGAGCCAACGCGCAAATTGCCACTTCGACGAGACGCTGTAAAATATTCAACGTCGATTCTAAGGATAGTCGTAATATCTGCGGCTATGGTTTTATATGGTTATTTCAGTTTGCTTATATGGTGGAAGTTTCGCGATTCATAGAGGAAAGGCGATCGTCGGGATGCATTTTTAAAGTCGCATCTTCCTTCGATCGTTAATAATCGATTTTATAAGCCTCTTTATCTACACATGGGACAGCCACTTTTACTACGTAATTCCGATGACAGACATTTATGTCACGAAAAAAGAATTCAATTTATTCATAACAAGAAGAATTTGGCATGTTAAACTTTATAAAAAAATAAAAATAATTGAATATATTAAAATATTGACAAAACAGCTAAATGTAAAATCAAATCTGCGAAGCTTTTTGTGCAATAAATGTTTATATAAATTTTTGTGAAATAAACTGTGACATGAAGCCTACTTGTGTTTCCGAGGACTAATTAGTAATGCTTTTATGTTGCTTTGTTAGACATAGCTTTACAGTTATTAAGCATCAGAATGATCTTCAAGCTGAAATATCTGCGCAATCTCCCATCGTCGTCTGCTCTCGGTCACTTTCTCGGGTGTCTTTTTTTAATATACAGATTTTAATGCGATTTCAACAGAGGTTAATAAATCTGTTAACCGCACTCGGGTCCATCCGATTGTTCCGGAATTCGTTCTTCTAATCAGCGGGAATGCACGCGCGGCAAAGGTCATGACTTGTGTCACGCCTGAGGGTCAATGCGCGTTACTTAAGTAGGAATTTCGAGAAAAAAGAGAGACAAGTAGAGAAGGGGAGAATGAGAAAACGAGATGGCGCGTCTCTCTAGTCGGGCGCCTAGCGCACATCCTCATTTAAATGAAATAAATCTTGTTACAAGTAATTTTCGTCCGGTTGGCGGGCCCGAGACGGTAAAGAGAGGAGATGGAAAGACCTTTTAAGCCGGTACCCGGGCGATGCGAGACAAATGGATTTCGCTCCATCACTAGAGGACCCCCCTCACAACAATGAATGCTCTTGCGTACTGCATTCAGGCGTTGCGTATTCTTACGTTTAGACAAAACCCGGTTCCAAATTTAATATCCGCTAGCTGTCCGTCGATGTTTGCATTGTTCGAAATAGAGGCGGATACGCTTGTACACTGGATACATTCATAAACCTAAACTGATCTTTGCAAATGAATATATACTTCGAAACCTCTTTGAATGTGCCTATCAGTAACAGTCACATGTACGCAGCCAGACTAGTAAGGTTTCTGTGGGAGAGACAAAACTTTTATTTCAAAAGCATGTGATTGAAAATTAACTATCTGACGCATGTAAAAGTATTATATTATTACGCATGAAATGTTCAATTTTGAAATTTTTAATTTTTAACATTTCCATAAAAAATAAATATTATTATTCTTATGATAGAGCGTGTTTAAGGGCGTTCTGGTTATATAATCCTAGCTAAAAGTTACTTCAATATGAAATTGATAAAATTCTGCTTTTAAGGATTAAAATATGCCTTAAGCGTGCTCATATCATGTAAACGTCTTATGTCATTTAATATGATATTTGCCACGTTTCGGCAGTTTACATGTACATACACTATACCCTTTTTTCGAAACTTTGTATTGTATTTTTATCAATAACTCGGTAATAAAATAGTGAATCGATTTAAACTTGTTTTAGAAACGTTGCTCAATGTTCGATTTACTTACAAAAAAAGTTTCAGAACAAATGGCAATGTTGCTTCTTTAATATTTTAGTCATATAAAGAGAATAATACTGTTTTTCCATAAGAACACATATAAAATTAAAAGTACAATAACTCGTGAACCAGTTAGAGAATTGATTTCAAGTTTTAACCACGTGTTTAGATAACAAATAGAAACAATCTATAAAAATTCTACGATATCAATGTAACAATATAACAATGTTAGCGCCAGAACATCTTTAACGAAAATAACGAATAATAGACAAAGAAACGTCAACTAATTACAATAATACCAATGAATTGTATATTTTAGTACGACATGGCTACATATAGAGTTCCAGTGAGAAACATCTCTTTTCTTGGATGCCACTTTAAAAATGCAACTTAGCTATATACGTATCATGGTGGTTTTAAAAATTGCAACACTCTTGCATATTGATAATCTTCACCCGAAACAGACGCTTATAATCGCGAATATAACTTACTCCAATATGACGTTGTCTGTACATCGTGTAAATGTTACTAAATTCTCAAAAGAGATATAAAAGTTGAAACATCACGAAGATGATATTATCAGATCGGCCTTCTTGGAAGCTTGCGTGCCTGTTTGCGGTTGGCACAAATTACCAGAAGCTCTTCGCTTTGTACAAGGTATGTATCAGAACAAGGTATTAATTTGATGCGGCTGATAGTTACGCAAAAAAAGCATAATCAATGATGGAGAACACGGTGGGATCGCGTTTTGAGGTGGCTTCTATATCGAAGTGCATGCGAACAGCAATCGCTAAGAGAGCTGATGCTATCTAATAGTGAAATCCATACCGCATTAACTCTGAATTAAAGGCGTCAATGTGTTCCAGGAGAACCTTGTACAGGGCAATGGTTTTAAATGTCATAAATAACTTAAATATCGATGGTAAATATGCGTAATAGTTAATCAAGTCAATAGAACTCACTCACTATGACAGTAGTCCGTGAAAGTAGACTATATAATCGTATTAACGAGCAATTGGCATAAGAAAGTGACAAGCAGCTATAACTAATTCATTTTTTAATGAATTATATAACCCCAATAAATCCAGTTAGACAGATATCACTGATAATTTGCAGACTTAGAGGTAGTGTTCATGACAAGTCGATTATTTGGAGCGTGAAACTGTAAGACAAGTATTAAACAATGTGAGGAATGAATAAACATTACGTCGCGAATGCTATAATTAATAGCATATAAAACACGAAATTAGTATCTACTCAGTGTCAGTAATATTTAAATATATTATTCACGTTTTATAATACTTGTATTGTATAATGTTTTTATATTCCTCGATATTTATTGGATTAATGCGGTCGTAAAATTCTGAATATATTTTATATATTGTTATGGTATTCCAATATTTACGTAGAATTTCTTCCGTAAAATAACAAAAAGTAACTTTCGCGCGGAAAAACCTTTTAAACAGAAGAACGACAAAAAAATATTGAATCTCTTTTTCGCCCGACGCGTTCTGCGTCTTTCTTGCGCGATTCAATTTATACGGGTTTTTTTCTGAGCCCGTGCCTGTATTCGTCGATCCTGACTGGTAGTTCTCCGTGAGGAAGCAAACGGCGCAATGAGGAAAAGAGACGAATGAGAAGTCGGATAAGCTCTTCTCCCCAGAACAGAAAGCTTACGCTTTGTTATTTCGTTTTGCACGCGTTCATTTCGTTCAGAGTGTCCGAGAACCTCGACATCCGGCATGTGAACAGTTCTCCAATATGAGGTTCGTTGAACGTCATAGTGTATTTCCTGTATATTTTCGCAGACGTTTCGCGGGACGGATATATGGATCGTACGGCGCGCTAGGTCTCGCGCAATTATAACAGATATGACCGCAGCATATTTAAATCAGCAGCAGAATTTTACAAACTGATATAGATTTATCTCAATTATCCTCGAGATCACGTATCGCGGAGAAATGAAAATAAAAAATTGAACGTTAATAAATGCTTAGAAAGTAAAGTTTATTCTGATATATCATAATTAAACTTGTGCGTGAGATCTCACATGACATTTTAATTATGTTCATGATAATGATAATAATCCTTCGATCATTTTTTTCGAGATGAATAATTCACAAGTGAAAATAGGCAAAATATGTCCTCTTAAATTATAAATTATATAATAAAGATGTAATGTTAAATAAAACATAAGTATTACGACATGACGTGACAGAATACTTCATCATAGCAAGAAAGCTTTTTCATTGATTTAATCATTGATACACATTTCAATGTATTAGCGAATACGAAATCCAGATTCGTTATTTCATTTCGACGGGTTACATTTGTCGCTGACTATCCGCGACGATTCATTGGACGCCATTAAACATTTGCTATATAATTTTGTGAAGGTTTTACGAAGCGACCATTAGATTTAGATGCGCGATATATTTCATGGCGAGCGAAAAATGACGCAGCGAGTGGAGTTCGTTGCCGAGTGGATTGCAGCAAACCCCTAGTTGAAACAAATGTGATCGATGGACCATTTGCGATATGTCGTTTTATGTCGCGTAAAATCGAGATAATGTTATGTTGGAACGACATATTCGTGTGTTAAAACTGACGTTTCTTAATTATACGTTCATTATATGCAAGTCGGCAAACAAACTTTGATACTTTTGTTAATCGAATGGTACAGTGGACGAACAAGTTCACGGAAATACAATTTGCATATTCGTAACTTTTCACTAGTTGTTACCATATATTATATTCATATTTCGAGCGTTTTTATTATTTTCCAATATTTCCAATATTTCTTTTCAAAGCTTTTGATGATTAATTTCTCCTTAAAATCGTGAGACGTTTAATTGGAGTATACTCTCCCAAAGTAATTATTTAGTATCAAATATCATGAAATTATTATTTACGCTCGATAAAAGCCTCCTTTCAAAACTTGTCCGCGATTTTTCCATCATTCGTGTACAAGGAGCACCGTTTGAAAAGGCACCACACCTCTCCCTCTCCGCCGATAAATGCTATCGGGGGACGGCTCTATTCTTTTAGGCCACGAAGTTCTTACGATCGAAAGTAAACATCTAAGCACTCTACAAACGTACCCGAAACTGTATGAGACGGGGGGGGGGCGTACGGCCGGGAGATTTCTACTGCCTCAAAAGCGCGTCTCTTGTGCTCTCGTTCGTTTTAAAAAGGGTCTCGAGGAACCCTCTTCAAGTTCCGTCGGTCTTTTATGGTGACAAAGTGGATCGATCTCGTCAGTGTCTGCTTGCTCGTCCTGCCATTGGATATCTCGAAGGCCCAGATTCCCCGTTCAATCCTCCAAAAACTTTTCACTCACAGTTTCGTATCATACGAAGTTTTCTTTTGCCCCGCTTTTCATAACCTATCCATATTAACGATGTATTCTGATTTAATCTGATTATGTTACGTTAAGTCGAGATCAATGGAAGCACCTTATTAAACTTTCAACTCAATTTTTCTATTCAAGAGAAAGGTATAGAGTCAGTCAGTTTGAAGTATATCTTTCAAACAAATATCAATTTGGTACATTTTTATTTTGCATTAGAAGAATTCAATGTGTTTTAATTTTTTAATTTATTTAAACATATTTTTAATTATTTATTTGAAATAAATTATTTTATTAATGTAACGAGAAGTAAGGAAAAGTTATGTTTGTTTAACATGCAAAAAGGAAAACGCGATAATAGAATTTTTATAACTATATTTAGGATACGTGTTAGGGTGTTGCACGTTTTCACATGTTGTAAAATTATAACGTAAGACTCGTTTTAATGCTTCATATAACACTGTGGTTATGGTATACAGCTAATGGTTGGCTAAGTGTGGAAAGCCGAGAAAAGCCTTATACTCGGTGCGATGGGAGTTTATCGAGTGTTCGGAAGGTATGGGTTACGCAAATAAAAGTGCAAATACCTGTACAGCGTATGAAAGTAGATACTTCGAGTATATGCACTGTACTGTATGTTTATTCAGAAAATGGTACCGAGGATCTCGCGCCAGCCGCAAATTCGCTCAAAGTATTTCACGCTCATCACGTGAAATGCGTCTCATTTCGTAGCCAATAATACCTGTACTCCGTGTACAACGTTAACATATCAACGTTGATGTGTCATGCCCGTGAGCCTAATTTTCCTAATAATCATTCTCGTCCGCGAGTATGCGCTTTTCTTCACGGTTTCCAAATTCTGTACTGGATAAGTATCTCATAATTCACCCATAGAACGTGTTGTTTGATTGGACTCGCACGTAATTTCTGCGTGCAACCAGGCATTATCTTGAAAAGCACTTATTACGTCTTCTTTCTCAGACGCGTATTTGCACGCTATTCTAACTAGCCCCGGCCGCATTCCCGTGTCAGAAGAATCATATTGCCGCCGCGAAAGGACTTGAAACTTAGAGAAAATCTAGAGAAAATGTGTTTTGATATGATAACGTTATATTGTTGCAATGCTGTTTTAAAAACTCTTCTTTAAAAAAAAAATAAAATTTTACTAACTTTTGCGAAAGTATTGTACTAGTGTCATTAATTGCTTATTACAACAATAATACACTGAAAAAAATTCTGGTTAAAAATGGACGAATCAGAAAAATTTTGTAAGATTGATCAAATATTCTGGTTACTATAAGTTATAAAGTATTGAGTTCTATTATAATAACCAGAATATTTGATCAATTCTACAAATATTTTCTGATTTGTCCACTTTTAACCAGAATTTCTTTTTCATTGTACATACAGAATAATTACAATATTAATTTCTTTTAAAGTATTAAACAGTAAAGAGAAATAGTTATAGTGTTGAACAAAAATGCTGTGCCTGTTGAATGTAAGATAGCATTGATATCACGAGACGCAATAAACGGTCTCGCATGATATCCGTTGAAAATCGTTCTCTCTTCAAATAACCCTTTAAATGCCCGCTCTCGAGATCCCGCGTATACTTGATAGGCCACTGACCGACCGATCGACCGACCGATCAACCGGCCGGTCGGTCGGCCGGTCGACCGGCCGATCGGCTATTATTTCAAATTCGAAGATTGCGCGCGGCTCGCCGCGCCGTCGCGCCGATTCGCGTTTCCCGCCGCGTCGTAATTGATCCCCAGGTCGCAACGAGCTTCGCCTCCCGGGTAGAAAGCTAACGCGTTATAACGACAAGCAAGGCGCTACGCGCACGAAATCAGATGTTAATGGCGTTTCCGTGCTGGGTGAATTACACAGCGCCCAGCGTAATTGCAGTCGTTCGCGTATCGCATACGTGTACGTCGTACTTAACAGCTTGCAGCGGGGAACGCGAGTTTCCGTCGCGACGAAACGAAATTCCGTCTCAATTTGGCGGGCACGGCGTCGGCGTCATCGCGGCCGACACACGGCTTCGGCTAATTCGCCGCAACGTCAACTGCATTAAACCGTCCCTCCACCCCCTCCCTCTTCCCCCGAGTGTGGAGGGCGCCGCTCTCGGAAGCGTGTGTTACCTTATCTTTACACTTTTAAACTTCGGAGAACGCCTGCCGAAGTTGCGAGCAACGTTCGCCGTCTGCGGCCAGGAGGCCCGTCAAAATCGTGCCGATAAACTTAAGTAGAGGCGTCTGGCGTTCCGCGGATGCACTTCAAACGCGCTAAATCGACGGCGTGGCCTTAAATCTCAACTTTCCACACGCGACCCAAACTACGTTCGACCTCGCGCAATGCAATTTCGCCAGAATCAATCGACGAGAGGTCTCGTCCTTTTTAATTTTACGTATATATACACTTTGGTGAATCACTTGATAAAAGGATCAGATAACGTTTCGATAAGCAGAGTTTAACTGCTGAAAGTTATGAAATATGAGATCGCAACGAGAGATAAATTTGAGAGATACCAAGTAACGTGCACCAATAAAATAACTCTTTATGTAACTTTTGATAAATAAAATATTATGAGAAATATTATATGCCCTGTGAAAAATGACGTAAGCGAACTTGACTTGCCGAAGAATTTATTTGCAAGTTATCATCAAACGAACTTGAGATATAATAAAGATAAGATGTTGAATTAAAAAATTACACGCAAATATTAGCACAAATAATAAATGTTCGATATATTTATAGTTTATTTAACATTTATCGGTAAACAGCTCATGCCTTTTTCATGCATGGAAAGTGGAAGGCAACATGTGTCGAATAAAAAGCATACTCTGAAATTTATGTCGAAAACAGAATATTATTTTAGGGATACATTTATTATTCTCGAGTTCTTTCAGAATAGGATTCTATGAAAATTTAATTCTTTACAGTATAAAACTGTCATATTTGTTTAACTTTTAGAAGACCAACAGTTTGAAAGTTTGAATTTTTTTCACGGAAAATTTTTACACATATATAACTTGTATGTTCCACACAGTTTTCAAATTTGTTGTTGGTCACTATAGTGGCCTTCCTGATCGGGAAAGGTATGGAAATTTTCAAAATGAAGTTCCAGAGATTTCTACGGGTTTTTTAATGTCGTTGATCACAAATTTAAGTTCAAATTATCGAAATTTGATCTTATTTATATGCCTATACATAATTATAGGTATATATAGTATGCGGATTAATTTATTTCCCAAGAACACACGCTAATGTACATGTAAATGCACATATTATATACTAATAATATTCATTAAATAGATGTCTACTTTAGCGGCCAATATAGTGGCTACCCCGGCCCTCTAAAAATTAACGTCACATTAATCGGCACAACCACAAATGCCGGAGTCACCGTTCACAAAACTACAGTCCGGCAACGAGTAACATTCGCGAGTTATCGGGTAACCGTGCTCTCGCACATCAAAGAATCGCGAACTCGATCGACAAAAATCTCCGATCTCACGACATGTTGCAGCTGCACTTTGAAACGCGCCCACGTGACGTCACGCCGAATTCGCAGGTTACGAAATGGAGAAGCGCGCGCGCGCAACGTGCGCGCCTGACAGTCGTGGGAAAAAAAGTTGGCGTGTCGTCGAAAGTTTTCACCACCCTGACCGCATATTAAAATTTCCATAAGGCTCATGTGGCGGGCTTACTCACCGATCGAGGCGGCAATGTCACTTTTCCCGCCGCGCGCTCGAATCCCTCCTGCAGTTCCTTCCGGCAGTCGGGGCAAAATCCCACGGAATGAAGTGTCGAACTGGGGCCGCGGGGAGGAGGAAAAGGGCAAGCAGATCACCACCTCGTCATTTCGCAGCGGATCGGACAGCGATATACGGAATCCTGATCCAGCGCGTCTCGTTGTCGCGTACCCGCTTTCGCACCCGCTCGTAACCGTGATGAGAATCAACCGCGCTGCGCCCGTACGTACAACCATCCAACTCGGAGTCTCGCGCTCAACTGGTCTCCGTTCGTTGGCGCGGATTTCTCGCCGGCCAATCGGAGCCGAGACTGCGCGGCGCGGCGCGGCGCGGCGCGACGCGCCGTCACTCCGCTCTCCTCGTGCGCCGTGTACCGCGCCTTAGGTTTAACCCCCGTTCAGAGGGGGACCGTACGTTCATCCCCTTTCGCTCGCGCACGCGACGCCTCACCCGGGCGTCTCGCTCGCACTCGCGCGCGCGTTACAGGGGGGGAACGAAGCTTGTGCGAGCGAGTGGACGGACGGGGGTCGTTGGCACGGCGCGCGCGTCGCCGTTACCTCAGGTGCGAATTTCAAGACGGATTTGAATGACCTCGCGCGTAGCGTTCGCGCGCGCTGGCGTAAACACGACGTTTGTTTAGCCGCCGAGATTACAGCGTGTCGGTCTCGCGTTCGCGCGCGCACGCGTCGCGTTTTGATTGCCGTGGTATTACGAATATCCCCGTCGTCGTGGGACGTCGCGCGACTGTCCGCGTCCATCAAGCGGGATAGAGAACGCGCGCGCGCGCGCGCGCGACGTCAGGGAAGCACGAACGAAGGTACGATTCAATTTAGCCGTGGCAGTTTTAGTTATTTTTCCCAACGTCGGTTTTCCTTCAAGGCCAATTGTTTCCGCACCCGTTGTTCGTTAAGCGTTCGAAAGAGGCGGCTGTTAAAATTGTTGTCAGTTTACGACCGCTGCCATGGCCACACTTGGCGCTGTTCTTCGGCTCTGCACGAAATATAAACGTTAGTATATATACGTATTCCGGCTTCGTCTCTACCGCGTGCATAGGTCACGCGACAAAAATTCGCCCGGTGCATCTGAAGGGAATACAACGGTGCCATATTTAAACAGAAATATATTAGCGCGCCGCGGCGGAAGCGACGTTACAAATTGTAGTTTAAAGTCACTACCCTACATTCTCCCTTTCCGAAATAATAAACTCGCAGTCCCGCGCAATCTTCGCGAGCCATTTTACGAGGCTAGAATTCTAGGCGCATAAAGAGTGTACTCTACGGCGCTGCAGGAATTTACACGCCGGTAAACACGGACGACACGAAAAATATATAGAATATATTTCATTTGCGTGTAGTGGTATTTATCGCACGCTGCGCGCGACCGCATACACTTATCGTTCCCCCTGCGCTCCGCTTCCCACCGGCACACCCCTCCTTCCCCTCTCCCGCCTGCCTTCCCTGATAATTCCACCGAGGGGCGACTCGGCATAATGCTTTTTTTTCACCCCGCGCCGCGACAGCCTCTAATATCTGTACGCAACCCTCCCGCCCCGAGTGATGCGAATTTTTCCCGGAAACGACTTTCCATTCGACCGCACGAATCCACGAGCTATCCCCCAAGGCGCCCATCCGCGAATTATTCGACTACCCGGGGTAATTCCGCTGGGAATCGTATTGCATAATGTTAAGAAAACGCGGTAAAAGCACCCGCTACATTTCTTCGATGCGCTCCTACCCGGTAATAGCACCTCTTCGTTACAACAACATTGTTTTCTTACCCATTTCTCTTTCATCTGTCGCGATCGATGTAATTTAAGTATCTCCCTTTTCCGGGGGCATGCTTTTCAGTGTTTTGATAAAATTTTCACCAGCCGGTGTCGGCGAGCGAAAAAAGACATTTGGCGAAAATTGCGAGGGAATAGACCCGCGGCGTGTTTCTTTAAATATCTCTGACAACGACTCGAGATAACGCGAACTCGCGAATTGGGAATCACGTCGACGGCGGTGAAAAGCTCTCGTGAAGCGAAGCTCGGACGTATCGACCTGAGTCTCGGCTCTCGGTCGCTTCCGCGTACGTCGCGAGAACAAGTGGAAACGCATTCCGTGCATAGCAAAAAGTAAGACACCGGGCGAGAGAGACACCTCGGAATGCAGCGCGAGCTCACCCTCGGCGCTCGGAAAGCTCGGTGGCGTCGCGACGTCCCGCGTTTCCCGTGGACGCGACGCACTCGCCGGGATTGTTCCTGGCAAGTAGGATTTAAGTAAGTTCTTAACGAGCGTCTGGTCGCCCCGTTATCTAGCAGCCTCGGAGTGGCGCTAATACGGCCGCGTTCGTCCATTCCGACTCGATAGACCATCGCGCTTGGGCCAGCAGCCGGTGGCTTATCAGATCACCGAAATAGAGTTTTAGATTAGATTCAGAGACCGGTTCGCGGACGTCTCGGCCGGCCTGTGCATAAGGACTTTTTAATGCATTCGCCGTTAAGAACTCGATTCAAACTCCCTAAACGAGTTACGGCAAAGTTCTTCCCCCACCTTTGCGCGCGTAGCCGCGAACGGCCTTCTTTGGACCGGCCTTCCTTCTTTTTATCGGACAATCTCGCGTTTCCTGTTCTCTTTCTTCTCGCATGTTACCTCCTACTCTCCGCGCTTCCCCCTGAAAAAAAGGAGGCACCGGAAGCTATCGCGAATCAACTGGCCGTTGTCGTTGATTCCGAGGCTATTAAGCCTTTCGGCGTGAGATGCACCCGCTTGTTAAAAGGCCAATGTGAGTTTATCTTCGATAAATCGCTGACTAAAAAATCGACGGTACAAGGCAAGTGTTGCAAGGAAATTTCAACTCATTGTCGAAACGAGATACAAAGTTTTATTAGAAAAATATCGTATGAAATTTAAACTCTCAAATTAGTAAATAAAATATATTGTGTATCAGTGATTTTGGACTTTTGTATATAAAGAAAATTAATTTTGTGATATTTGAAATATAAGCTATTATATTATGTAAGACATTGAAAATTATTCTAGTCTATCAAATTCGAATTATTTTAAAAATAATCTCTTTTATTAAAATTTATTGTTTTTTTGTTTATACATATCACGATATAAATTGCTGTAAAATACTACGCGATTATAGTTATTTGATAAACTACAGTGATAAATATCGTTTCTATAATAATTTAGAATATTTTCCTTTTAATAAAAAAAGTTATGTTTTCGTTTGTCGCATAATCATTTACATATTAACACAATTTTAGAGTTGTCGTATGGCTACACACAAAACTCGTTTTTTATCGCATATGCATACGCTTGGAAATAGCGATCGATTTCCATCTACGAAGCAACGCTTCGCTACGTCGGAACGCATTTCTAAAAGGCGAATTTGAAACGTCGACGATTCAGATTTAGCGTTAAAAATGAGTTTATATCTTGGAAAAGGATTTCCTGCCGTTCCTGATTCGTTTGTTGGTAAAAAGCTCGATCCCGTCCTGTAAATGCAACGTGATTGACCGTTGACATTCTGCATTTTACAGATCTAAAATATAGCTGGCGGTTATTCCGTATTGTAGCGTAACATATTTGTACGCATTAGGGAAAGCGCTGGTTTTTGATATTACAAAACGTCCTCTGATAACGGATTGTACAGCGATTCATGTGAAACGTTTGTCAAACGTGCCGCATATTCGTTTTGATTCTCGCTCGCGCGATATTTCTTTTTGCCACCGTGTTTGCTCTCCACGATTATTAAACGCACCAACCATTTTTCGCTAAAATTAAAATTGATATTGAATTCTCTGAAATGTCAATCCTCATCGAGGAAACACAGTGGGCGTCACACTAAAACATCGGGATTATAAAAAGCATAAAGGATTTAGAATTTTTGTAGTTTATAAAAATTTAATACGATTAATAAATTATTATAAATTATTTTTTAAGTAAATATGTTATATTGTTTATGCTTTCAAGTATTTTTCAAGTACTTTTGAAAAAAAAATGAAAAAAACATGAGAAGTTTAAAAATAATCCTAGATTATTTTTATTTGTTTGTTGAAATCCTAGATTATTTGTTGAAGAATCATTTCTTTTCTTCTTGTTAAATAATCTCTGTTGATGATTGAAATCAATTGCAAATCCTTCTTCGTCAAACTGCAATAATTGGTAACTCGCACGCGGACGCGATAAAAACAGAGCGATGGTCCCGCCTGTCTCGATCGGATAAGGCCCGAACGCATTTTGCCTCGGGACGTTGCGATCCATTTCCTGCGCTCAGCTTAAGCGCTGCCGATCTCCGCCATGACCTTATTTCGTAAAGACGAGATGGCAGGAAACGAAGTAGGAGAAGGAAAGAAGAATGAGAGAGAGAGAAAAAGAGAAGAGAAGGGCGAGAATTCGCGTGCCCTTCGCCAAGTCGTGACACGACAGAGCGACCGGGAGTCGTTCATACCGGTGATCCCGTCACCTCGTCGGTCGTCACGATTCTACCAAGGCCCTTTGACGATCGGCCAGGAAAAGATTGGAGAGCAAGAAGCGAAGCCACGAGAGAGGAACTCGAAAACACTCGGCCATTGATATAACGAACGTGACCGCCGCACCTCCGACACTATTATTCGCACCTCGAGAAAGGCATGGACACCGTCCCACGCGTCCGCAACTCCGGTTACGATAAATCGACGTTAAGTCGAAATTACGATCGTATCGGTCGGTTGGTAGCGACAGTGCGTGCCCGAGCAAACTGTGCGGAGCTTATAAGTCCCGTTCAGGCTACCATCTGGACCGACCGGACGATCGTGCGTCGCGTACATGTACGCTCTTGTATTGATGATAATTGCGCGTCGACGCGACTATTCGTCCGCTTTTTCTTTTCACATGAGCACCGTTGCCCTTCGCACAACGGATGTTCGAATTCCGTTTCATTTTGCACGACACGAGCGAATAAAATTGGCTGTGAGCTTGTTGTAATTTAGTAATTTTTTGAGAGATTGCTAAATACATAATACTTTTTTATTTCTCTACATAAGCCCTGGTCTACAATAAGATTTTAGCCTTAAATCGTAAGAAATTAATCAATCATATTTTATTATTTTTTTTTACATTCAACTATATTTATTCAATTTTTTATGGCTAGACATTGTTTAAGGCAAGCTACAAAAGCTTCTATAATCAAACTTTGAAAATTAATTGTCCGTGTTTTGTTTCGATTTTTTTAGTTATTTCTTCCTTATTGTAAAAGTTATAATGTTATCGGTTTAACGTTAATAAAAATATTATTTTGTAAAAACTTGTTTAAAACGTACTCTTTAAATAAGTACCTTTATGTTTGAAAAAATTAGAACTGGCACTTTTTCATACTTTTCGGTAGCATGTAAAGATTACCTGAACAAGTTTTTATTCAACGCTTTTTTATCCTTTATGTCTTTGAATTAATTATATTATTTACGTATGCTAACATATATTTTACGTGGATGATTATTATCTCTTATTACTTATTACATTCAAAAATATTTATTTTTGAAAATTATATTGATGATTGCATACATTAAATGATGTAAAACGTAAAATATTAGATCTGTTAAAATCTAGTTACAAATAATAGTTTATGTTATGAATAAGAGAGAAAATGAGAGCTTAATTAAAATGCACTGCTATTATTCTCGTTTATGTAATCTATTTCTCAATAGCATAATTAATCCCATATCAACGCTGCAATATGCAATACTTGTAATATAAATCAAGTATATGTTAGATATACATATCATATATTTGTCAAATTTATAGTCTAATTAATAAACATGACCGCGTACCGATATGTTTCACACCAATAAGTGTCGCTATGATTTTATAAACTCATGAGATAAAGTTCAAGCCTTTCTCGCTCAATCATTTCGTCATAGTTGTTCTATAAACTATCTCTGAAACATTGTATACATACATGTAGTGTGATATTTTTGATTGAACAAGTTTGAACGACGGTTAAAAATTAATTTCATACTTTTCATTTCATGTTTTCATTTTTAATAAATTTTTATCAGGCATATAATATCTTAAATCCTTAAATGCAGATATAGAAAACTTGGTTTCTGTAAATTGAAATTTACCAAGAAATTATTTAGAAATTGTACGAAAAAATGTCAATACACACAAAATTACATTATATTGGCTGAATAATTCCGAGATAAATCTTTTTATAATGTTTAAAAACACTCTCTGATGCGCTTACGTTGCAAGCATGTCGTGTATAGTGTCACTTATGCTAATTCTAAAACCTTTTGAATCCCGGCGTAGGGTTCCGAGGGTACGAATTGTTCCTACAGATCTTCGTGTCAGCGTCTCGTCACTGTCATGAGGGATTAAAATCCGGTTTTCGATTCATGCTGCACCCTGCCAATGAAAATAATAACGCTGGGCGCGCGCACGCCGTGCTCGGCACACATGCGACGAGCGCACATTGTAGACCGGGCGCGATACTCGTCATCGGTAGAATGACGCACGCACTTTCGTTCATTTTGTGTCGCCAATTTGCTATAGCACAAATACGGCGCTTGCCGTATCACTGTCGATTTAATTGCAATTTCCCAACGCGAGCGAAAATTGCCCACCCGCGTTCGAACCCTCAGGGATAGAAATGACGCTTCTTCCCTCAAGCCGAAAACGCGTTACCGTTCGCTTCACTAGTACGCCGTTTTGCGTGATAAACGGATATTAATGTTTCAAATATCAAACGGAGAGTATAAAATGTGTATTTTAGTATCGCTATTTACAATGTACACATATAATTATACATCGTGTATACTTAATATATCTATTAACGTGTTTAGTGTGGAATGTTAATATGACTTGATTATCGACATTGGTATAAACATTGACACACAAACACACATATTATACCAAAAAGTTATATAATTACTGTGTACAATAATAAATAAAATATAAAACTATATTTATTTTACCCAAATAACAAAAAGATATTTTGGTACAAAAAAATAAATAAAATAAATTAATGATATAAACTTCATATTAATTTTTTTCATATTTTATATATGATGAAATTTCATTTGCTATATAATAAGTTAAATGCATTCGAATTCGACTGTTCTTCAGTAAATATACACATTGTACGGGGTGCCGTTTTAAAATCATTTTAATTGCATATATACTCGGTCGCGTGCGATTGTTATTGGTCAATAATCATCATCAGCCGGCTTACATAACGCTGTTATATATCGATTGGCATTCTCGGGAATTATGAATTCTCTATGTGCGCTACTATGTGTCTATGTATTCGGTCAGTTAATCGCAGAGCATATAAAATTCGTGGAAAATATGTCAGAGAAACAAACAAAATATTGCATACAAAAAGAAAAACAGTCATTCGTATTTTTTATTAACCGAGAAATATTCCATTTATTTCAAATGATATTTTTGCCACTGTTGTAAATTTTAAAGGAGACGATAGAGCTAATTGGATCGCGCATTTCATATTAAAATTCTGCCAAAATTTGAAATTGTATGTTATTCATAAAATAATAGTAATATTAAACCATGTAAAGATCGCAATTCCACATTAGTTGAACACTGAGCGTTGTTATAAACAGCGTCATTATCATGCTCATGAATACTAAACAATAGCGTTAAACCATCACGAAAATGCAACATTTTAGTAGCCCAGCGTTTATTAAAAATGGCGCATCTCATTTGTCATTTTTAATGTAATATGAGTGTTGAATTTGAAAAAAAATTAAATATATCTTAATTTTTAGACAATTAACAACAGAAATTATTATAATATTAACATGTTATTGCAACATATTAATTTATATTCAACCTGTACATATTATACTAACCTTTCCATTTTATTTTTTTTCTGACACGTAAATTTATATGTCATTCCACGAAGTATCATCCGGTATACAAAACATGTTTTCTCAAAAGCAAGTTTCTATACTAGCAATGAACAGTGCGGAGATATGGAAATTAAAAGAACTCAGCATGGTTTCTTGTAATATTTTAAATGAATAGAGACTCCATAAGATTTTTTTGTAGTTTGCCGTAAAATTTATAATAAAAGACAATTATAAATTTTATGACAAATAATTTGACTGACCACTTTAAAAGCAGTTTATTAGCATGCTTACAGTAGATTTGCAAGTCATTATGAATATATTAGTTATTTGATATATTGGTAAGAATAATACCTAAAAGAAACAAAATTTTGTTCTTAAATATTACATATTATTTCCTAAAACTTTTCGAAAGGGAAACTTATTTATTACTGATATAAATACAACATCATAACAATTAGTCTCTTTTATTAAAAATTAAGTTACATTAGATATTAAATGATTTAAAATTTATTATTTCAGGATATGATTTTTTATTGGCTATTTATTTATTAAAGAAAAGAAGAAAACCTTCTTCAATTATATTGAAATTCTGGAAAACTACTCTTACTTTATAGAAATTTATTAAATAGCAAAAAGTATATTATTTATTAAGTATTATTCATATATTATTGTATATAAATTACAATACTACTATACATATGTATACATAACATTTCTTTTACTAACTTATACAAACATATATATTGAAATAAAGTATCTGTGAGAAGATACTGGTGCCACCTTTTCGTCGAATAATGTACCGCGTTTGACGCGCTTCTCGGTTTTTTGTTAGTATATTAGGTATCGTTGTAAATTAGATAGTATACATGTATAATTATAGGACATTAATATAGCTATTAAAATAATTTAGCTTTCTTAAATTTTAATTATGAATTCGTTACATAATTATTACATAAAATTATGTATCTGTTTTGAGCTAAATCATGTATTGCTCAATAGATGGTACTACCACAGAGATTCTAGGGAGATGGACTTTGTCTTCTGTTGGTTGTTGAATCATATAAAAATGGCTCTTATGCTTTAAAGTTTTATTTTTTAAATAAATTTTAAATTGAATAAGCAGAAATTACATTTTTATTATTATTTTACAACTTTAGCTTATAATAATATAAGCATTTATGAGAATTTTGATTACTTTTGCCAATTTATCATGGCTATATTCGAGATAGAGAGCATTATATATGTATGTATAGTCTGTTTTGAACTAAATCATGCGTTGCTCAATAGATGGTACTACCAGAGAGAAGCCTGAGAGACGACACGGCCCGATTTTAGTTGATCCGCAAAGGCGATACGCCCTCTGCGGAAATTGGAAACCGTGCACATGAACTACAT
>VBVR01002918.1:0-19899 GCA_011638315.1 Tetramorium parvispinum | reverse complement strand
GACTATATTCCCATGTTCCCCTTGCCCCGCGAAAGGGGCCACGGAACGAATTATTGTCGGGCAGTGTACATACATGTATGTACATTGGTATTAGTAGGGTTCAGATTAATACGCCATCTATCGTTATCCGTCTCAACTACCTCTCTTTGATCACAGCTTTGCAGTCGAAATAAAGGCGAGTGGTTTCACCTTATATTCTTACACCGTGGTCCTGTGGAAGAAGTATCTGAGAAGAGGAGGAGCAGGTCTAGGACAGACCGCGGGCCTCGATGGAGCAACCTTGGGGTGAGTATCTTTTGTATTAAATTAAATTAATAGTTCTTTCTTTCTTATTTATTTTTATTTATTTCGATAAGTTAGAAATAATTAAAAAAGAAAAATATTTAATTTGATTAAAATTTATTTTTATAAAGTTCATCTTCGGAAAATAGATGATTGTGTGAGTATTTCTTTAAAATATGCTCATAAAAGTTGTCTTTCAAAATGTTGATTATTTTGAAAGGTTCTTTAATTTGAATTTTGTTTGTATGTTACAGTATCGTCGTAGCTACGTTGTAGACGAACTCTACTCGTTGCGCATCAGATCGGTGAGTTAAACATTTTTCAATTGAATTGAATTGAATTGAATTGTTATAATTGTATGTTGGTTCTCTGTGTTTTTCGAGCAGAGGATCACGGAGGCCGGTCGACTCCGTAAGGACGGTGTTCTCACGCCGGAAGGGGCTGGCGACCTCGACTTCAAACGCCTGGTGGCAGGCACCGTTAAGGGGAGAGGTTGATTCCCGCCTGTCGAGCTATTTGTATATGTTACAGTATCATCATAGCTACGTAGTAGCCGAATTCCGCCCGTCCTGTGGAAGAACGAGTATGCAACGATTTGAATAAATTTGATTTATTGTTTTTTGCCGTGTATGCATTTCGCTAAACGCGTTTTATTTGGTATAAAACATGATCACCTACTGTGATTAAATTTTTGTACGAAGAATGATTTGGTAGTAGTAGTTTGGTAAATTTATACACAGAAAGAAATAATGTATATAATAATAGTGGAATTACAAAATGATTTAATTATTTACATAATAATCGAAATCGAATAATTTAATACTATAAAGAGATAAAAATTTGGTTGCAATATTAACAATAGCTAATATTAATAAATTTAAAAATATGGACAATTGCAACAATATAAAGTTAAAGAAATTGTAGAATATAATTCGAAAGTTGATTATCATTATTCATGAAATATTAATACCATGATATTGTAATAAAATAATTTATTTGCGAATTGAGCATGAGATAGTTACATTTAATGCTAAATGCGATTATTAATACGAATCTAATTGCTTGTTGCGTAAAATCTCATAATCGATTATTTTTTAAATATATGTATAATGTATAATCAAAGGATAATCGATGAAAAGTATAATCGATGGAATGAAAAGATGCACTTTTAATATAATGTGCATTGAATATCGTAGGAAATATTTTTTAAACTATATATAACACTATATGAATAAGCGTAAACAAGTTTGAAGATTGTGAGCAAAAAAACCTAGACTTCTAGGTTTTTACTTTTCTGGCAGCCAAATTTCTGTATTTAATTCAAGCGCATTTTGTAAAAGAGCGTTGCACTGCTCGTCCGTGAGTTTTTCGTTTTTCTGCTGCACTTCCTTTACGGCTTTTAAATACCTATTAAAAGAAAAACTTATTAAGAGATTGCATTATGTTACATATGTATTTTTAATGGTTTTGCATAGCCGCAATATGTTAAATATGTTAAATTTTTATTTGATACTTGAAATTATCTTCTTGTATCTTATACTGAAAATTTTTCTAATTCTGATTTATGTTTTCGAAAAATTTATAAACAGCTTTGAGCTCCTAGCTCCTGAAGTAAAATGGTAGAAGATTTTGATAGAAATTGCAAAATTACTTTTGTATAGAAAGGATCATGTTTCTGATTTCGTTCTCAACAGTTCTAGGCAACGGTCTCGTGTATTCCGCATTCTCAATGTGTTTTGTCCGAATAAATGGACAAATACGAATCCATCCGCCTTCCTTTACGCAGGAAGCCCTCCAGTCTCTACCATTGTCCCAAATCGGCGAGGCATGGTTCTCGATCGCATTTCCTTTATATCGACGTATGTATTTGTCCATTAATAGCGAATTGTAACGGGGCCACGTAGTTGGGCAAACTTCCGGTGTTGATTGTCTCAGCTAAAAGAAAATTACAATATAAGCAACATATATGTTATTTTTCTTCTTCAAATAAATACACTTGCAAAATTAATTTTTATATATTATTCAATAATTTGTTATTCCATCTATAAAATTTCGAGATTACGTTCTTCTATATTTCTGTAATTAAAATTATTATTTTTGACATGTTATTGGTATTTAATTTTGATCATGAAAGGTAAAAGGTTCGTTCGTGATTACCGTGGCTCGGGTCTCCGAGGAAAGATTTAAAAAAGTTTCGGCTTCTCGCCCGAGTTTCGATCTCTTTTTCACGGAGCGGCCGAATTTGGAAGACGCTTCGCCGTCCTCCTCTTCGATACGATCGGGGGAGGACCAAATTGTAAATAGAGAGAGTCCGGTGTTACATACTGGAAGACCCAATAAATCAAATAGATCATGTAATAGGGGCTTTTTTACTTCTGAATCGACTTCGCAGTCGTTACTCAAAGCCGGACTCAAGTTTACCTGGAATTTACGTAAATTGATTATATTTTTTATTATTCCAGTTAATTATTTTATTTTATTCTTTTGAATCACACTCTACTTACCTCCAAGAGCCATGGCTTTAAATTCTCATCAATTAACACGTCAAAGCCGAAAAATTCGAAACAGTTGGAGGATCTAGGAATGGCTGCTGCTTGACTTAGAATCGTTAAAGACACTAGACACGAGATTCTTTGCCAAAGGATCCAATCGAAGTATCCGGCCTGCTCGAAATATCTTCGCAGTTGTCTAAATGTCCATTTACATCCTATGTAAGAAGAAAAAAAATTTTTAATCTTTCTTTTTAATTTCCACGTCTATAAGTTATAGAATGAAACATCAATAAAAAAAAAGAAAGTAATATATGTATAATATATATCAAAATACCGGCACCGATGCGTTCTTTCTTTTCCGAGTAACTTGGTCCTAATTTATTCAGAGAAAAATTTGTGAGATGTCGAAAGGGATCATCCAATCGCTCCAAGGAAAATTTTTCGGTGGCGAAACGAGCCAAACCTTCCTTGTACAAATAAATCGTTAACGGGCGATACGACGGCACGCACACGTACAAGCGAAGATCGAATTTGTATCCACCAATCAGCAGAGGATTCTCGATATACCTTTGCACAACCGCGGCATTATCGTACGATAGATCGCTTAATTTCTGGAAAAATACATAATGCTATCTAACTTATGCGATTTGTATTTTGTTTTGCATTTTAAAGAGAAGCCTCACGCGAAATAAAAAGATTCCTCTGCCTTGACTTTGACCAACCGGCTTGCAAATCCAAACTTTGTCGTCCTTCTCGCAACGACTACATTCTTCGGCCAATTTTGTGTACTCAGAAGGTAAGTTATACCCTATGGGACTATACGATGAATGAATATCACTGATGAGAAATAAGCCTACATTCGATTGTACAATTCGTTATTAAATGTTAAATTGAATGAGAAATAACAATTTTTGAAATTTAACTTGATACATATTTTAATTGAGTAAATATTATAACAATTTAGTAAATAAAAATAATGCTATTTTACCAGAAAAACTGTTGCGTTTTTAGACAAGCGCAATTAAAAGTTTATTCTTGTACCTGAAGTCATATATTGAACCGTGAACTTTTTTCATGCGCTTCAAGTGACGGATAAGCTTATCCTTTCGGCAAATGGAGTTTCCCTTTGGTATCCGATTGACGAACTGTTTGAAAAATAATTTGATATATTATTCAAGCTAATTTCCTAAATGAAGAATTGTTTCCTGAGAAACGTTGAAATAAATAGTTATTTTTACATTAGATTAAAATAAATAATTACAAAGTTAATTAAAACGAAACGAAATTAATCTGATGAAAATAGTCGTTGTTAACGGAGGTTTAATCGATTTTTTAATTTAAAAGATAAAATTGGAGAGCATTAACAAATTGAAAAATAAAAATTCACACACACACACACATTTATAATTTAAAATTATAATAGAATTACAAAGAGTTAAAAAAAACGATTTTTGTTTATTTGATGTTTATATTTCGGATAGAGAATTCGAAATTTCAAAATGTAGCTAGATATTGCGTTATTACCTGCCAGGGGAGTAATGGCCTATAATGCGACGTGGGGAAACCGCCGGACCGCCACCATAAATTCCATCGATCTTTGAATACATTATTTTCGCCAGCATACTCCCGCCATCCCCGTTCCGTGCAAACCTGCAGAAGAAAACATCCGCGAAAGGGTGGCTGATATTACCTCGTTTATTCCGATGTTTATTCCGAGGGCTAGGTATACTATTTATAGCTCGTCTCAAATGTCGATGCGTCTCGAATGCTCAAGCATTTGTTAGACGGCAACGAAAAAAAGCAATCTTTTCCGCGTTATTCGCAATAGCGTAAAAAGCTATAAACGTCGACAACGAAACACAATCAGTATTCTCGCGAAGATAATGTAAGCACAACTTTGAAAATATAATATCAATTGATATGTCACTTATTATACTACGTTAATTTATATGCCATTGACAGATTTATAGATAATAATTTAAAATTGAATCGCGTAATTTTAAAATGAGCTACTTGTGGAGAATACATGCATACTTGGATGAAAATAGCAGTTTTATCGATGCATTCGATCCCTGGATATAAATATTCTTACAAATGAATTCGTGGAGAGTACTCGACTTATTTTAGTATCTTGCAAAATATGCATTTTAGTGTCGTGTGCTTATACCAGAGGTTACAACCGAAATACCATAATCGATATCTATTTAATCCACACACCGTGCACGGACGTGTTGCATCGATTTCTCCAATTGGCCAAATTGATAAGCTGGAACCACTTTCAGTTTGGTAACCGAAACTGCATTCCTTAATTTCAGATACCTACGCATTCCGAAGTTTCGTAACTTTCGAGGGTGAGGCACGAAAATAGCGACGACCGCCCTTGATTTATTGTCGTGTTATTAGAACATTAAGAATGACTGTTCGTTGTATCAAAAATGAGCCAAGGCCTCTGATTACAATTAAATCGGCGTGCACGACACTTTAATTGAAGAGTTTATTTTTGCATCGTCTTAAATCCATATTTTTCAAACAGTTTATACGCTTATAAGCTTATCATAATTCTTTACTAAAGTGGTTTAGAAATTATTTCTAATTATGCGAGTATAAATAATTGAGAGATTTACGAAGCAACTTGAGAATGATTATATTTACTTCTGCATTTTAAACTTTGGATGTATTTACGTGTTCATAATAATTTAATTGTTATCTGTTTGCTTTCGAATTAGAAACGAAGATAATTTCTTAAACACAGTACTTATGCAGATTTTTCTGCAACACGCAAAGTATGAATTGAAATTCTAGTATTCGAATGATTATATTTATTTCTGCATTTTTAACTTTGGATGTATTTACGTGTTCATTATAATTTAATTGTTATCTGTTTGCTTTCGAATTAGAAACAAAAATAATTTCTTAAACACAGTACTTATGCAGATTTTTTTACAACACGCAAAGTATGAATTGAAATTCTAGTATTCGATACTGGATATGTCATAGTTTAATTTTGATTAATCACACGTTGTCTGAGGCACAATTGAGCTACTTTTAGCTTCGGAGTAACTTATTTTAGATACATTTATGCAAACCACTGAATAACTCGCGAATTACACGTCCGCTGTCATCATTGGCAAGCTTCCATTTTTTAAGTCTTTCTTTTACGGGTAACCCAATTTTTTGCTCTATTTTGTCTGACTGCTGCAGTTGACAATCAAAGACAAGCAGTAATTGATTTAATAAAGATTGTCATACGAAATTGGCTAAAAAAAATTAGATTTTCTTAGGAACAACGGTATGCGAATTTTCGAACGAGTTTTAATAAACGACTCGAACTCAAAGAAAACGGGCTAATTATACTAGCAAATTTACTTTGCGGAAAATTATTTTGACTGGAATGACACGGAATTTGAATTCTAGATCTATTATTAATTGTAAAGCATGTTAATTTTTTAGTATTATATATTATAGATTTATATATGTTTCTTCTTTTATATTTACAAAGAAATATTAATTGAATAGAAAAGCATATTATATCTTTCTAAATTTTACGATTTCTTTTAAAAATAATTTAATAAATATGTATTTATACATTACACAAGATGTATTCCGAGTTTTGATATAAATTCTAAACAAAAAGCTGCAGAATTTAATATTAAATTAAAATATTGAGAAAATAATAACTTGCATATTACAACCCATTGAAGATAAATATTTAATTGCGTTAAATAATTAAATTAAATTGCAAAAAATTGTATTATTTATGTAAATTTAATTTGAATTGTTAAACGTTAAAAATTTACGATAATTTATGTAATATGATCTTTCTTCCAAAATTTTATTTTTTATATGTTTGAAATGAAAGAATCTACTATTAAAATTTGATTGTAAAACAGTTTATAGTCTTAGTACTCAAGCTTAATCATCCTTATAACAAAAAATTAATCATTTTTCATAATAAGAAATACAATAGAATACATTAATAACTTTAGAATATAAAACAGCGCGGAAGTCACAAATCTCGCGCCAGAAATTTTCGCAAAGTCCTACGCTTAGCCCTCTGTTTTCTATGTCTTTGTTTTTTTACCATTGCATGTCGCACTTACCTAATCGTCGCGTCTAAAAACGGCAAGTGCACGCAGAGGCGCGTTGCAGGTATGCATGTATGTATCGCGTACCTTGAAAAGTATTTAGTTCAAGGGCGCTAAGTCTAAGTTTGTAACCGTGCCGCGAACAAACTCCAAGGGACAAAAGCCGAACTAGAGAGGGACCTATCTCCGACGCGTCCCCACCGGCTGTACAACGTAACGTTTTCCGTCGGAGCCGACGACCTTTCGCGTCGAATCGTATCGATTATCCGCGATGCATCGCGCGGCAACGCGTGCGGTCGTTTTGGCTCTCCTACGTCATGACATGAATGACGTGCAGATTTGCGATCAGCGTACTATTAGTACTCTATGATTTTGGTCGTACTTTATCGAGAACTTGTGGTCGACGATCGTTCGTCTCTGAGATTATGGAAAATGCAATTTTATCTGAATCAACTATACCTGTACAAGCAGATGCGGTCCGGTACCGTTGTCATTTAGTCTGAACACAAAAGGCCCTTCCATGCATTTTATAGCCATGCCGAAGCATCATATTCTTTTTTATATTTAAAAGATATAGTGAACCTCCGGTTTACTTATGTTGTGATATTGCATTATATTTCAAAATGCATTATGACGTGTAATCTAAGAGAAAGAAAGTAAATATATCTTTTGTGTTAACAAATGCCGTAATAAATTAATTACACTAATTTTGTATTATCTTGAAATGGCGCTATCAACTCTTTCGTAGATAAAATAAAATCATTTCTTTTGTAAAAAAAAATGGAAGAATTTAATTTTATATTTTCTACACTGCAGAAATAAAAACAAAAAATATACAAATATCGGTCAAATCATATCGGTAAATCATAATTTCTTTTCCTTGAAAAAAGTTCAACAAATACAAACTTATACTTTTTAATAAGTATAACGCAAAAATATCATTATTTTGTTAAAAATACAAATCTGTAATAAAAATAATAATGAACATGGATCAATTTTTTTGTTTGAAACGAACGAAGAACGGATTAAAAAAACAAGTGTAGAATAATTTATCGATATTAATTCTAAATTAATGGCAAAGACGTCGCATGTATCTATTAATATATTAGTAAGGTCTATGTCGGGTGGGTTTACCAAGTATTCCTCAATGTCAAGGATATTTTGAAATATAAAGCGCATGTACATAGATCGCGGAACACGTGTCGTGTCTATCGCTTCGACTCCTAGTACAAGTAAAAGAGAAAGCAATATACAAGAGAATCTTACCTCTGCAAATTATATACATTTTGTCAATAATCCCAATCCTCACAAACAGAAAGTTATCTGAAAGAATGAATATTATGAAGTACAAATTTGTGGAAAGCCATTATTTTATATGATATATGATATAAATCTAGTCGAGATCACAAGTATTGTATATCAAACGCTAATATAATTGTATAAGACATATAATATATATAAATCACTAAAAATCGCACTTTATAATTAATATCGTCATTTTGTACAACGTGTAATTCTTGTTAATACTTATAAAAGACTTACACAGTGGTACGTAACGAAAATGAATTCGTTGCCAATTCCGCTACCATTTCGACTCGGTATGAATCGAGAATCGCCCGTAATATTATTTCGATACATCGAGGCTTTTTTCTTCACGAAGTTTCTCGCTGAGATGTGTAGTAGACAAGGCGGGATCTCGGTTCTCACTGGTGCGCGGCCACGTTCCGGTCTACGCAATCGCTTTCGGCTGGTTCGCAGGTGCGCAGGCTACCGCTGTGAGCCGCTTGCAGCTTTTATGCGCTTTCCACTGCGATTGCCGCAAGGGACGGCAAGGACGCCGGATGAGAATGTCGGTACTGTCGGTAGAGAGTAAGAGATATAGTAGGCGGTCAGAAGCAGCTCGTTGTGGAAGGATCGGAGAGAATTTAGATAATTCGAATTTATGGAAGGTTATTAGAAGCACGCGACGCGCACTGTCGTTCCTTTCCGTCAAGGTACAAGGATGCTTGCACGTGGCAGCTAATGAAGCTCTAGAATTCGAATTGAAATAATATTTCCAGCATAATTATATTATATTAAATATTTTTTGACGCGGTTAATGTGTTTGGTTTTTGATTTCTTTATTTCTCACTCTGAAATTTAATGAAGCAAATGTAAGGATAAAATGTTAATTATTGTTAATAAATTATCAGCATGATATAATAAAATTACAATTTTTAGAAATGAAATATTTTTAAAATTTCAGAAATTTCAAAAATATTATTAATTTTTCCAGGCCCAAATAAAATTTTAATTATTAACATTTATAATTAATGTTTTTTTATTAAAGTAACATAATATTTAGTAAGATTTATAAAATAATTAATCCAATCATGTCTTTAAGTGTATTTTATGTATCTGCGCGATAGTTTCGAATGAGAGATTAAACGTTCTTCTAGCATTCCTACTTTTAAAGTCTCTTTTAATGGCCAACACATTTTTAATGACGGATAATTATAATCGATATTTGCAAAGATCTTCTGACAGAGATAAAAGAACATTCTTTAGATGTCACGCGATGATAAATGCAGGAATAAGTTTGAGAATAAGAAAGATATTTTAGTTTCAGTAATTATATTTAATTAGGGATATTTAAATCCTAATCTAAATTTCATGAAAAAGTTTTCATCACCGTAAAACGATGTACGTTATTGAACGTTGCTTAACAATTAATTAGGACTCACTGACGATCAACGTATGTGCGAAGGACACAATTGCAGACTAGGCGTAAAGATGAAGATTGTGTGTATACATTTCAGATATAGGAAAATCGACGAAAGTTCGAAAGGGTGAGCGTAATTGACGTCGCAACGACTTGACGTCAAATGTCAAATGTCTCGCGTTAAATTAAATTCCTCACCGCATACTTTTTTTACCGCAATCATCCGTGCAAAGGAGTAGTTAAACACTAGAATATTTGATATTATATTTAGAATTGAAGCTAAAAGAAGATAAGAAAAAAAGACAAGACTTACAACGAAAAAGTAAATAAGTAATATTGTAAGGATCTGTATATTGTTTTAAACATCATTCGAAGAAAAAATGAAGTTTTGAAATTTTATGTATCATTTTGAAGATTATTCGAAAACTTCGGATAAAAAAGATTTCGATATTTATAAATGCGAAATTTAAAATATCTCTCTTTGAGAGCGAGATATTCATTATTATTTTTCACGACTCTAGCTATTATTTTTATTTATTTTCGCCGTAATCGATCTATAGTTTTTCTATTATCGATAGTTTTTCTATTGAAGCATATCATTATTTAAAGCGTCATTTAATCTTTTATAAAAGTCCTTCAAGAAATTTTCAATATTTTGTTTTAACCTGATTCATTATTTGCTAATTGTATTTATAAAATATTCTGAAATATTATATTTCTGAGAAAGTAGAAACCTGTTTTTCGTATTTGTCTCTTTCGAGAGCAGACAGGTACAGACGAGGTCGCATAAATGATTAATCGATGAAACATTGAAAAGAATGACTACTTCGATTAAAAATCCGAATTAATTTAATTGTTCTCATCGAATATCTTATTCTGATCGTGCATAAATCTCTCTTGAGATTGTCGATAAATAAAGATAATAATTAATTGTGTCGTCTTCGCACTCGTTCGTTCATCTACTTTAAAATTCAATATAACCATTGCTTCCATTCATTGGAGTACGGAGTATCAGTTGCAAATGACTCTCGTAAATAATCATGCGTCGATCGTAAGTTTTATAGATAGCTTTATTGGCTTTTTACACATGCGAATCTCTCATAAAGCTTACTTTAACTGATAAGAGAATCTGGGAAATTCTTTTCACATATCGTTTCAGTGAATTAACTCAAACAAAATAGCAAATATATTTATATGCATATAATTGCAATGATTATTTCTATGATAAAAATTTCTTTAAAATTCTGCTTTTTAATAAGGAAATTTATAATAATTTATAAGTTGATTTGAAAATATTTCGATATCAAAGTAGGGAAGGGTAACAAATCTGAAATTCTCGAGTGAATATTTCCTTTTATTTTATAAGCAACACGTAACACGCATACAGAGGCTTGTGCAATGCTCAGCCGATTAAAAATCAGCCATGCAGAAATTGAAATTTCATGGTCCGCGCCGTTGTATGATTGTCGATGATCGAGCGGCGGTGATCGGTCGATCGTTTGTCGTCGAAAATTACTCGCGATCGTGCAGATAAAGTTCTTCGCATCCTATTCCTTTCTTCTTTTCGGAATTATCGCGAACGCAACTTAAAATCCTTACATACTATATAATTACAGGATTATACTATATATATATTAGCTTTCACAAATAAACGCGTTCTGTCTCTCACACATTTATCTTTTTTCCCTTTTCTTTTGATTACTCTCATTCACAAAAAAAAGAAGAATAATTACGCCATAACAAAAGCTCACGCAAATGGCACAGAAAATCGGTAACATATTAAAAGTAACGTAATAACATAGCAATATCTATCATATTAGAGTTTCTTATTTCGTAAGATAGAGCCGACAATTAGAAACGACAATGTTTCACCCTCGCACATCCTCATATCCTGGAATGAATCTTGAAAATATCTCTTTCGTTAATTTCATATTATATTTGTGACGAATTAGCTCCATTAATTTAATTATTATTGCTTTTACAAAAAGATTAAAAACTTAAATAATCCTAAAAAGGCAAGAAAATTCGTAAAATTTAGAACCTATGAAATGTAATCATTGTATTAATTAAAAAATATATATATTTTAAAAACTTTAAAGATGTGAATTTATTTTAAAGTTTTAAGAGGGAATTCTCTGCAATAAAAGATGTAGAGATTGTAGTAGTTAAAAGTTTAAAGAGTTAAGAATTGTCAGTAGGTCGTTCCTACCATGCGAATTTTAGCCTTTCGTTTTTCCAACTTGCGAATCGATCGGCTGATTAAATGAAAGCCTGAATGCATGTTGAACCTGTTATCAGTCTCGAGCTTTAATCAGCTGATTCCAGGATACGGCGGACTCGCGGATGACTTACGGTGAAGTTTGCATGCACAAGGAATATATATCTGCCGGTCGTCGATTTAGTAAACCTATTAAATATCTTCGGCAAATACTGCTTAACAATCTACATGCAAAAAATATGTCGAACTCTTGTCTCCTTTTTTTCTTCTCTGATTCTTTCAATTAATAAATATTACTCGCTACATCTTCCACGTATATTTCTTTAGTCTATAAATTAAGAACAATTTGTTACTGTTACGTGAAAAATGTTTACGTAATGATTTTTAGAACGGAATTTTGAGCGTTTGACTAGCACATTTCCGAGTATAATTTTTTAATTTATAATTTTTATAATTTGTTGATAAAATTTTAACTGTTTATTTTTAAACATTATTTAAAATCAATTAATAATAATAAAACTAAATTAGTCATTTTGTTATCAAGAGTAAATAATATTATATTTTCCAAAAAAAACTTCCGTTTTAGTTGGTTAAAATATGTTTACACTAGAATTTATGATTATTAGACTGTCTTCAGAATATAACAAATTCCGATAGTAAAAAAAGTTAAATCTTATAAAAGATATAATAAGCACGTGTAAATTAAAATTGTTTGAATTTGAATTTGTTTTATTATTGTCATTAATTTTAATTGTGTTTAAAATCTATACATTTGCATATCTATGCAATTTTATTTGTTCGGAAACTATGTGAGCCATGTCTCTCTTTATCAACGTATTTACCCATCATTCATTCGTTCAAAACTGACTTTCACAATCATTCATCTATTTTATTTCGATCGCGTTCTCTTCCTCTCTTCCTCCTCTCGTCACGATACACCGCCGCCGTCGATTATCAAGTAAAGGAATTCGCCATTCGCCACCCGAGACATTTGCTGCGTCCCGATGCACCTTAGAAATACAGAATTATGCCCACGTAATACTAATTGTTCGGATGACCTTTGCGTGATCCGTGATCGAGACGACTCCGCCGACCACCGCGCCGCGGCGGCTCGTTCGTTATGTCCCAGGGTTTCCTGCCGCGAACGGATTTTACGAGGTATTCCTAGCTAGCTCCATTAAACTCGCGATTAAGTCTCCCGTTATTAACCGGAAACCACAAAGTGCAAGGATACGTCGCCAAACGTCCTCAATGTATTATTAATTGCACCACTTGTTCGCAGCCGACGGTTGATGTCGCAACGCACGCTATGGCCGAAACAACAATAATCGAGTATTCGTAAACGGAATTGTTGAAATTATATTAAAAACAAGGCTGCATCTTGAGATGCAAGATCATTAAATTCTAAGAGCACGAGTGAAACTTTTAGCGCAAACTATGCGAGGTATATAAAATTATGACAAGATGAACGCTGAAATATTTAGTTAAAAAGAAGCTACATTATATCTATATAGATTCTTTTGATCATATGTTTTAGTGCTTATAAGTAAACGATTAAATTATTAAACTTCATAGATTTGGAAACGGAGACCTGTACCTCTACTGAATTCTTTAGGATTGTGATGGTCGATAGCCTCCTGCGCTATTCTTAATTAAGCTAGATAATAAATATTAATTAATAAATCTCTCTTGTAGCCGGACGACGCGCGACATTACTAATACCTCGTGAAAATGTGCAATGCGTAGAATTAATTAGGGTGATTGATGACACTGGAAAAATACAGTATTATGCCATTTAATATTATTAATAGTTGTCACTTTTTAAAATTTATTTTTATATATTTTAATTTTTTATATCATTTTGTGATATAATATATATATATATATATCTATTCTATAAATAATCATCATTCTCTCTTTCACTGATATTACGATTTATTATTAGACTTAAGTAATAAAGATATTTTTTTGTTAAAATCACCCTAATTGATCCTGTATTTTTAAGCTATACGAAGGATCGCTCGTTGATTTGACAAAGGGTTAGACAAGTGATCTCGATCGAAGACACAGAAAAAAGAAAGTAATCACGATAAAGTAATTGGTGCAATAACATTGTTCGTTTCTCTCCTCGTTCAACTTCCCTTCCGTTTCTTTGCTCTTCCTACTATTTTCCCTCCTGTCATCCCATCGATCGTATATCATCGATCGATGGTCGAGAACGGGTAGTTTTAACGTGCGTGATTTTTGCAAAAAGGACGACCACCTTTCGCGTAGAAGCTTTGACCCTCGAGATTCTTCTTGCACATCTAATGTGTCAACAAAATAATTAAACGCTCAATATTAGTCTAAAATTCCGCATCAGCTCACAAGATCGTAATATTATTAAGTTTTATGTTAATTTTATAAAGAAGAATAATGCAAAATAAGTCTTGATAAATAAATCTCCTTTAAAAACTTTTACTCACTGTGCAGTTGAAGCACTGGCTGTGATAGTTGTTGTTCAAGGCTTCTACCCAACGGTCGCCAGCCTCGACTGGGAATCCACACGCGAAGCATTTCGTTGTAAATAGTTCGTTCCAATCTGAATTAAAGAAATTATTATCGTTTAATCATATTGAATTGAATAATGAAATAAAAAGATATAAATTATATGAATTATTTTATACTTAGGATATATTTAATATCACTGTGATTAAATGTCATACTTGATACACTTTGTATTTTTTTTTAATCACCGAAATACTAACCGGCTTCACAGTATGGCAATCCTTCCTCTAGGAAGAACGGAGTGTTACCAAAGAGTTTGCCACAATAAGCACAATTGAAGCATTCAGGATGAAAGTGCTTTCCAATTGCGTTCAAGCAATCCTGTAAAATTAAAAGAGAAATAATCATTAATCGAATTATCGTGATTGTCATCGATGAATAGCCACTGATATACTCACGCCCTTGATCTTGTTGTTGCATTTGTTACACGTAGGCGCAATGAATCTTTCGAAACAGTACTCGCAATAGAGTTGTCCTTTTTCCTCGACAAAGCCGATGTCTTGAAGAGGACGACGGCATTGGGCGTTAACGCAGACGAAATGATCGGGGCACCAGATTTGGCCCAGAGCGGTGATGAAAGGCCCTCTATAATTATATCGTAATTAATTTGATTATCGTAAGATATATTATTTTTCAAAACACACAAGGATGGACATTTATTTACGAAATGAAATTTTACAAACCTTAAGCACTCCTTGCCATCTTTACAGCACACTGGTTTTAGGGTGAAGCCGTTCGATTTGTGATTAGTATTTTTTTCGTTAGCTGTCAACAACGTGCAACATGGAAATCATGTTAATCAATTAGATAATTACAATACAATTACACTAAACCCCCTATATCATTCTGATAATCAAAATCATAAATCTCCAAGCATAACAAAATATCGTTTAAAACAATTTTTGCATGATAAAATTAAATAATACACAGAAAGAGTTGGAATTGAATTCAAAAATTGAAACCAAAACGTAATATAATAATATAAAATTATATTTAGTAAATTATATCTAGTAATATTTTTAATTATACCATCCAAAATAGTACAGAATTATGTAGACGCATTTTGAAATTTATATAAATCTGATTGTGAGAAGTTGAACACGCTGACGACAGTGCGAAAATATATGAGTGCTTTAATTTTCCTAAAAATTCTTGGAATCATTTAAAGTCAAAGTCACAAAAATCCCTTAAAGACAATAAAAACAGAATCTATAAACCAAAAGATTTACATGCACGCACGCACACACATATATAAGACGTACAAACAGATAAATATATATATATATATATATATCATACGAAAATAAACACGGAAAAAAAGGTTGTCAAAAGTAAAACATACACGTCCAGGACGAGATACGAAAAACAACGAAAATAACAGGCATCATCATCACATTAACGATCTGAACAATCGTAATCCCTAGTACCTGACGTATGAACTGCAGTGAGCACATAGAGGTATACGTGATCCCGCTCCGACAGCCTGATTCAAGATGCCTCGTCCACGTTTAGGAGTGCTGCTACCAGCGAACGATCCACTCTTGGAACTCGCGCTGCCGAGGCCACCGATTCCAGTACCTAGATCCGGGTGGGACGACAAATTTGGTGGGTCTACTAAATTCTGGGTTTTACTAAGGGTATCACAGTGGATCTGGTCTTGGCAGCGGTTCTGAGTGTTTTGACAATGATTACCGGAATCGCAGTGGGTTTCGCGGTAGCTCTGAGTGTGGTAGTAAGTGTTCTCGGTATAACTCTGGGTCTGGGGAGTCTGAGCCTGAGTCTGAATTGGCTTGTAAAGCTGTACCACGGGCACATTTGACTGGCCGTTCTTGGCGATCAACCGCGCAAGTTGACCGCTCAGATTAGTGCGAGGTTTGAAGCTAGGAGCCATACATTGAGGAGCCGGGGAAATTTCTTCGTAGGGAAGTGGGATTTGAGGAAACGGAAGATTGGCCTTGGATTGATTTGGACCAGGTTTTTTGCAAGGTGTCACACAGACCGAACCGTCGGCACACGGAGCTATGCAGATATCAGAAACATCCGGACAGTTAGAGATATTGAAGTCGCAGCTAGATTCGCGACCGCATGTACCGGATGGTTGACCGCAGGTACCGGATCGCATACCGAACGAAGGCGATACGCATACACCCGATCGATCTTTCGTAGCTGTCACACAAATTCCGGAGTTAGGACAGGTGGTCTGGGAAGCATCGCAAGGCACCACAACGACGCCTGCTTTGATTCCCTGATCGGAATGCGCTTTGCAAGATAGGACGGTCACCCCTGTTTCCGAACAAGGTTTCGGTGAAGGAGTCTCATATCGCACGTGACGTACTTCGGTAGAACTGCTATAGGTCGGCTGTCTCACTGGCGCAGATGATATCATGGGACATAATAAAGTAGGCTTCGTATGACTCGTCTTATTAATAGCACAGATGCTTGGTTTCGGATTCTGCGACGGTGTTGCTGCCGGTGGTATCTCTTTTTGTTCGCATTTCTCATAATCTTCTACTACTTGAAGTGCTTTCTTCACGTGGATCGCAGTATTCTCCTGCTCGTTAGTTTCTTCACTCGTCATACACCGGGTTTCCTGGAACTGAGCATAAAGTGCGTCCGTCGGACCCGCGTCGAGGCTACTGGTCTCTTTCTCATCATAGTTGACGGATCTTGAAGCGGAATATTCCTGCTTTCTGTGACCATTGTCGGTATCTTCCTCCACATGATAAGAGATGGTTTTGCGTGAAGGAAAATGCACTGATCCACCCCGTTTCGACGGTGGTGGATCTTCTCGAACTCTTGGTGCTTGAGCCTTTATATAGCAAGCTGGCGGCTCAGGCGGTCCTTGAGCAGGTGATTTGGATCTGCCAGGTGTTGGAGTAGGTGTTCTACTGGGAACGAACGACTGACTTTCTACAGGTCCTTGTCTCATCGCTACCAAGTTTTTTTGATAGGCCGGTATGGCGTCTGGCTTTTTTAGACAAGCCGTCAAAGATTTGGAGGATTTTGGCGTTTCTGGTCGAGGTCTCGCGGCAGGTGATGCCGAAGAGTCTCTCAGACGGTGATCAGGCGGTGGAGTGGGCAAAGGTCGCGGTCTTGATTCCTTAAATTCCTTCTTGATACACATCTGCTCTTGCGCATAAGATTCCCTCGTCGTACCTTCTTTACCATATAGAATATCTAACGGCGGGCAATAGTCGCTATTCTGAGCTTGAAGACTCGGAGTCTGCGATCTATTGGTAATCTGTTGATCTTCTGGCCCGATTTCGCGACTCAAAGGAGTATAGGATCGTTCTGGTGCTATCATCAGTGCCTGCTGGAAAGGCGAGATCGGTCGAATTTCCTCTTTAGGCGGCGGTGGCTTAGGTCGACATTTGTGGTTCAGATAGATAGTCTCCTCAGTGTAGAGTTCCTTCACACTAGACGTAGCGTTTAACGGCGTGTATGGCCGATCAGATGCGGTCGTCAAAGCATTCACCATTTCAGATTTCCACTCCTTGGGGGTGGAATTTTTTACAGGCGTATCTGACAAGGGTTTCGGACCGGTTTCCGTCTCCTTCAGAAATTGTACTTTTTTCTTGCAAGTTTCCATAGTTTCCTTGGGTTGTTGTCCACATTTTGCGACAATCCGTTTCTCCGGCGCCTGTTGATCTCGGAGATTCTGATGAACTTCTACTTGCTCACGCAAGCTCTTTCTACGCTCGTCTTCTATGGCTCCTTTTCTTCTCACGCGTTCCTGAACCAGCACTTCTTCGGTGATTTCTTCATATGTCTCCTTTGTAATCTTGCAGCGTCCCGGAGCGGATCCGTCTGACTCCGTGATGCGTTCTTCTCGCACGACAGTCCTGCCCAATGGTTGCTCTCGCACTTCTTCGACTTCTTCATCTTCGTCATTAAAAGTCACATGCTTCTTGATCTTTTCTTCTTCTTCTTCTCGTTTCCTCTTTTCTTCTTCTTCCTGACGTCTTCGTTCCTCTTCCTCACACTTTTTTCTTTCTTCTTCTTCTTTTCTTCGTTCTTTTTGTTCTTCCTCTCTTTTTCTTTCCTCTTCTTCTTGCTTTGCTTTCTCACACATCTGTTGGGCATCAATAGCCGATGTAACCACTTCGGCGGATTCCGTCACAGTTCGTTCCATTGTATCTTCAACCTTTCGGTTGACGTGTTTCTCGGTTCTTCTCGCGAAGCATTGAGACTTTGTTCTATCTTTTATTTCCTCTATCATCGGCGCACTAGATTTCTCTATTGGTGATGACACTCTCTCGACGGTCTTCTCAAAAGTTGCCGATTGTTTCGTGTGCATACCGTCTACCATCTCTTCAGAAGTTTCAGTGATGAGATCATGTTCGCCCTGAATTCCTTTCGAGGTGTCCACTTCGTCGGCCTCATCATCCCTCAGATCGGTTACCTCCGTATCAATTTCTTTCACCGTTTCTGCTGGTTGCTTAGGTGTAGGTAAAGGCGGTTTCGGGCAAACCGTTTGTTCCCTTCGACAGATCTCTGATCTATAAGCTCGTTGTTCCTCCCGATGTTCCTTGCCGCCCGATATACGTTCTCGGTGACAAACCTCCCGCTGCATGAACTTCTTGCATATCTGTCCTGCAGGCTGTTCCTGCTGTGCCGATACTGCATAACTCTGCTGAAAAATATTGGTACCCCCGCTGCTGACGGTTGCGGTCCAAGGTTTTGGAATCGGTTGAACGATTCTGGTGGGCGTCAGTGATCTTCGGACGCTGTCAGTCGAGCTTGGTCTTGAGGTTGTCATATCCGATCGAGAGGTTCTACTACTGGTGTCTACCAGTTCTATACGCCGATATGTCGGTTGCCCAGGACAACTTATTCTGTCCATCGCGTCAGTTTCGTACCGACGACCGTTCTCTTTCAATACTCTTTCGACCTCTCGATCGATGCTTTCACTTCGGTGCCTTTCGGTTCTGTGGCTCAAAGCTCGCTCGCAAGCCTCAATGCTGGCACGTTTCTCTTTGATCTGATGGTGCCTTTTGTCAAGAATAGAATTTGGATTGATATATAGCGGACTGGCAGTGGGATATGTAATATCTTCGATAGGTTTCGGAGGTGGCCAAATGAGGCTCCGGCGGGACTTTATGGAGCCGGTACGGGACTTTATGGAGGCCTGATCCTTCGTGTTTTCCACGATCTCGTAATAACAGGATTTTTCGTAAGTCTCGCTGTTGGAGGTTTCTGAGATGGCAAATGGGGGGTGGCGATGGGCGATAGAGATAGTTCGTCAGAATTGCAGGGAAGAGAAAACACGACACACGAAAAGTGTATAACGCACACGTTCGGGAGGGTAAGTGATCGATTAGATTCGTCAGGGTACGTTAGAAAGAACAAACAAAAGAAACAGAAATTTGCAGTGAGTAAGAAGCACGATGAACCGTGCGCGCCCGTGGTCTCTTCCCAAATATTTATTAAAAATTAATATTTTAAGTATAAGCTCAATATATAGTTAAAGCTTGCTACATAATTTAATAATTATTATAAAAAAAGAATATAGATAATATTAAATATTTTTTAAAATAATATTTATTATCATACTATCAAAATTTTATTATATAT
>VBVR01002917.1:0-19939 GCA_011638315.1 Tetramorium parvispinum | reverse complement strand
CTATCAAAACTATCCTAATACACACTTGTGACAGATGTGTACTCATATACGCATCTCCGCGCTGACAGCTACTCTCGCAATACGAAGTAAGCCAAGCGAGAGAACCAATCAGCTTCGCGGAAAAGAGGCCTCAACATTTCGATATAAACGAAGTTAACACTGTTAACATCCCCTTTTTAGAAAGGGAAAGGAATCTCCGCACTGACAGCTCTCGCAACGCGAATCGAGCCGAGCACGAGAGAACCAATCGGCATAGCGGAAAAGGCAACAATATTCTCGACCAAAAACGAACTTCTCGCGTTCACACGACTTTTTTACTACTACTAGCAACACAAGCGCGCGCTACGCGCGCGCCTAAATTTTATTTTTGATAACCAATTTATTTAACAGCTGTCAAAATTTAATCAAAAGACAACTACTCTTACAATCCGAAGTAAGTCAAGCAAGAGATCCAATCAGCATCGCGGAAAAGCGGCAACAATTAAAGCTTACATGCCTTTTTTTAGATAGGAAAAGGGATCCTTTTGGCAACTTCAATACAATCGTGTATGTACATTACCTTTGAAACGGTAGCATAAATTATTGCCAATATATATATATAAATATAAAATAATGTATAAGTATAAATAAATTTCTTTTATCTAAAATCTTGGTAAATATTCTGCAGAATACTTTAACTGTTGTAAATGCTCTTTTAACATATTAATTAATATTAATTAAATTATTAATTAATTATTATTGATTAATACTAATTAATTAATATTAATTATAAAATATAAAATTAAAAAAACTAATTTTAGTAATTGTTAACTCCTCCGTATTATTATATTCGCTCCATTTTTCAGTTATTATTGTCCTACCTGGTGATTAGAC
Organism: Tetramorium parvispinum; assembly: GCA_011638315.1. Taxonomy (NCBI): domain Eukaryota; kingdom Metazoa; phylum Arthropoda; class Insecta; order Hymenoptera; family Formicidae; genus Tetramorium; species Tetramorium parvispinum. Next base: position 19,066 of record VBVR01002917.1, on the reverse strand, counting down.
TTTATAATAGATTCGATTGGGCAAATTTTGTATCATTGTAAGTAAATTTCTTTTACATTTCTACATGATAAATTGTTGTAACATGTATGAGCGATACCTAATAATTATCTACGAACTAATAATGATATTTTGCTTTCTTAATTTGTTTATATACCACAAAGATACATAAATAAAATCAAAATGTTTATATCAATTATAATCAATACAAATTTAGCATTAAATTGTAGCAACAATATCTAGCTCAACTCTTTAGTAGATTTTCATTATCTTTATTCGATTTTTATTTATATTATATTACACTATATCATTTACCAGAATAAGGAGGATTTAAAATTGCCTGTGGAAAAAGATTGTGCTTCAGTACATATATGTAATCATGGCACTTGCCGTTTATTAAAAACAAATTCAATAGTAATCGTATAATTACAAACAATAATAATGACAGTGTAATTATAAAATATGCTCGGTTTAGCATTTTTAATAACGCGCTTATAGAATCAGTCTTAACCCTCGGATTACTCAACACCGCTTGCAAAATGTTGTATTATTTTCTCCCTTCGTCTATCCTCTTTAACACTTCATTACTTGCGCGGGGTATCACAATATCTCAGTGGTTTTTAAATACTTATTATGAATTCGATTTTTGATTTAAGAAAATAAGTCAAGAGATTACATATTAAAATTTAGATAAGCATTTAAAGAAATAACAATAAATTAGTAATATTTAATCGGAATGAACATTTCCTTGTTAATTTAAATGTTACAATTTTTTTTATTTCGAATACTATCATCTCCCAAAAGCGATGAAATATGTATCGAAACTTCACGCGAGTAACGAAGGGTTAATGTTTTCCCCTTTCAATCGCCTTGATTTTCTAGTCAGAAAAATAAATATATTTTAAGATACCCATGCCTGAGAAAATTTAAACGATCGATAACCCGAGAGCTAATTAAACTATGAGACGTGCTAGAGAGGTATGTTACAGTGATGCAGGGGTTTCGTTTACGCAATCGAAAAATTGACTCTTGCAGCCTCAAAAACAAAAACATCGACTAACGACGTTCCGGCGCTTCCACTTTCGAGGATTTTCTGTTTTCGCTGCCCCACGCACCTCAAGGTTCCCGCACTTAGATTTACATATGTATGTACACGCACTTGTATCTATGTATATATACATATACGTATAAATATATATATATATATATATATATATATATATATATACACACACACATACATACACGTATATATATATATCCATTTATATTTATTCAGTTATTTATTTATAATATATAATTATTTATTCGTTAGGCGCACTCCACGGAAACGAGCTGGCCCTTTTGCGAGTTTCGATTAAAAAATAAATGCTCCTTGTTCGTTTCGCCGGAGTGCTGAGATCTGTTGAAGGTGTCGAGCGACAGTCTCTCGTCCTTTGCCATATAAAAACTAGCGAAGTTGGATAAAGCGCTGCCGTGATTCCTAGTGTATTTATCCTAAGCTCCATCTTTGTAGATATATACGTATAGCTTTTTCTATTTTGTCCGTTTTATTACTTATTGCATCTTCTCTTGGTCTTGCAATGTTCGGCGCATCATATCGTTTATCATAGAAGAGCATAACTTGTTTGTTTAACCCCCTGACGGACTACCAAGCAATTGGGACTTTTTTTGATTATTTGTAATGTACAATCTAATAAATATGAATAGATCGAATAAAAGAAGTGACTTCGGGAAATCGATATCTTTAAATAAGATCGAGAAAATAATTCGCGATTCCTGCAAAATCATTTTGATCAAAAAACATCAGAGGGTTAATAGTTTGTACATTGTTCTACGCTACATACATCAATATTTATTTAGCAACTCATTGTGACGACCTAAAAATATAATTTAACGAATGTACGAGACAAAAGTATGTAAAAAGCTAATAAAATTGTGCAATCGCCCAAAGTATTTTCACAGGTACCGTAGATATTGCAAAAAATTGCAATAAAAGGAATTATTCTCGGTCCTACAGTCTATTCAATTGGAATATCGAGAAAGGTGTAATTAATTATCATATTTTTGTAAATGCCCATTACAATATTTTGAACAAATATTCCGCGGCGGACACGAACAGAATTTTATTACACGATAGACAAGCGCTAGTTTTTGTCGTTGTCATTTTGACAAGCAGTACCTTATCCAACTGTAAAAACTAGACAACGAAGAGAATAGACGTGTATCTGGGTCTTTAGGCACTTAAATGTCGGAAGTTACTGAGAACCTTGAGTGATCGTGATTCAACGAGCGTCTGGTATTTTTCCTATTTACAGCCTTAATCCGGGACGTGATACGGCGCCCCGAAGAAAGGGTTCGAGTTGTATTCAAATAAATGGTATCCATACACGTTGCACGTCAGTTTGAGAATCAGGTAGATTGTAAGAATTTCACAACGAAGAAAACGATTGCCACGAGATTACGATTACAATTCGAAAGCTCTTTGCTACTGGCCTGTTAAACGATGTCCATTAACTTAAAGAGTAATTGTCCATTCGCCAAGGATAGCAATCTTATGCAAGCCGTTTTCTAACAATCACCAGTTCAAGTTTCTTGCATACGATTTTCGGTGTACAAATTTCCTTCGTAGAAAACAATTCCCAGTAAAAATACGGTCCATCTTAAATACGAGCTTTCCTTGCTCTACAACGTTCACTTGCCGAAAGAAATAAAAAAACGGTAGAGAAAACAAACAGATCGCCAACTCAACGAGAGATAAAGTTCGTCCTTCCGGTTTCGTTCAGACCGGATACGTAAAATAATTCTTGCCACACTTACACACAATATAGCATACGCACAATATATGCTCTATATCAAAATACACTTATGTCTCTTGAAGAGTAATCATGTGTACGTGTGTTCCTTCTTTCCTTCCCTTATAATATATATATATATATATATATAAAATATTAGATATAAAAATCAAAGCCGCAATTATTACAATCATAATTTGCTATTACGTATGATAGAGTTCTAGAAGTTATCCATAATTAATAATTAATTGTAATTATTTATTATTACAATAAGCTTCAATCTCTAATCGACAGTTTACAATATAGCGATAATAATATCAATATAATAGTTATAATAAAATAATAGTAATTGTGAATACATAATTGTAATTACAATATTGTCTACATAAAAAAAATGGCAATTTATCTGGTTTCGCGTTCATTGTACACTCTCCGCTTTCGAGTACTTCTTCAATTCATATACTCACTTCTCGTATTTGCGATATGCGCGCGTACATACATCGCATCGACGAGGCGAGAATTTACGAACGCATGTCGCGTAATTAAAGACTAGCAATTATAATTCCTTAAAGGATTCTACATTGATTAATTAGGTAAAACCGGAGTAGATCACCGAGACTATACGGCCGAGGACTATGAATTTACAAATACATTGTCAGTAAGTTCTCTCTCTCTCTCTCTCTCTCTCTCTCTCTCATGCGCGCATGCACACACTTTCATTCACTCATTCACTAAAATATAGAATTACAGTATATTCTTCGTACTCATCAATCGATTCTTTTTAGATTATAGAGTATATCCCGCCAAAAAATATTATGCATAGTCACCGTCGAAGCGAATCCGTAAAATCGCGACGAAAATTGTGCGCACGGAAAAAACATTAATTTCAAATCAGCAATGTTATTCTCATATATAAGCAAAAATATAAAATCTTCTTTTAAGATTTTGATAATCTTAAACAGAAACGAAATTTCTTTATGTGAGCAAGTTATTGTCTGTTTAAGATTATCAAAATCTTTAAAGATTTTATATTTTTACTTATATATGAGAATAATATTGTTGATTTGAAATTAATGTTTTTTCTGTGCTGGTATGTAGGTATGTATATAGAAAATCTCAAATGCATCTTACGGATGTAGAAAACAGCAACGGAAAGATATACTTTCTTCTCCATAATAATCAAAATAAAACTTTGAGTATTATGTCGATATGAAGATAAATGCATTTGTATATGTGATTCTATGTGGCAGTGAAGAACAGTTTCGTCGGGCAATGTCAACAGGCAGTCTCGGAGTGCATCTTTAAGAAAAGTATGTGATGTATTTTTTCAGTCTGCCGGCAGTTACCAGTTTCAGAACAGTCTTTATATATCGCAAATCGTCGCGGTTTTACGTCGCTTAATTGCACAACGGTGATCGGCAAATAATTCGCGGTCCGAAGATATTAACTATTTACTAGTCGCTAATTACGTTGATTAATCAAAACTAGTTGTAACGGAAATTCGTTTGCGCTACCGAGTGCAGACGAAGGCCAAGTAAATAGGAAGTAATCGCGAATCATTTGCCGCCAGTTGGATCAGAATCGCCAAAAAAAACTGATCGAGACTCGATCCTGAGCCTCGAGTTATTTTGGCAATTATTGTACTTGTCTATATTTACAAGTGTATCATACGTACTACGTCGGGAAACACCGAGGCACAAACACGTCAATATATTCCCATATCTTTTACTTATTATTAAAAAATTTTATCCGCATAAAGATTAAATTATAGATGGAAATTAAATTAGTTAATAGTTACACAAATAAAACAATAAGAGACTTATAAGAGAAGATATAATAGTATTAAATATAAAGATAAATAAAATAAGATAAGATTAAAAGACAGAAAATATTTTTTCGCATACGGAGTTGTAGTTTTGTCAAAATAAGTTTGCATTATACTTAAAAAATTCAAAATTATACAAACTTTAAGAAAATGATTAATAATCAAAGAATTCAAATTTGTATATTTTTTTATATTACTTAAAAAGTTTCTGAAAAAATATATGTCGCATCTTTTTGTTTCGTAGTATAAATCCTTCAAAATTTTCAGAAGCTTCAAAGAATAATTTACAAATTTCAATTCTTCGATGAAATTTATAGAAATAAAATTCTCGAAAAATATCAATTCACGCGTTTGCACCTCAGTTCTTCGTGTTTCCGCCAAAGAGAATCGTCATAATGAGCAAATCGCCATCGCTCTCCGACGAACGACGACGAAATTGTCATCGGAGTTAAATTTGATCGACAGAGGAAACGGAAACCGCATTAATATTATATTTTGTACACGCGGCTGATCACCGTTGATTCCGGCGTAGTTTGTACCTGAGCGGCAGGAATGCCTGGACATATCTCAAGGATACTGAACATAGTCGTATCGTACCTCTATATGTATTTGTGCGGTATGACTTTGATTGTTCAAAAATCGGCAACACAATTACAGACAGTAATGAGAGAATAGCAACGCAAAAAGGTAAAAGGTTGCAATAAATAAAAATATATAATAAATAGACACATGCTAATAAATAAAATAAATTATAAGTTTTAAATATTTTTAATTTTTTAATAAATAAAAAATTAAAAATATGTATTAGTATATGTATTCGTTATATATTATTTATTGCAATCTCTTATCTTCGTTTCTATTCTCTTATCACTGTCTGTAATTGTGTTACCAATTCTTTAATATCAACAGTCGCACAAGTATAAAGTACGTTGCGTCCGACTGACTACATTCGATATCTCGAAATATTAAAATGTCCAAGCATTCCTACTGATCAGTATACATACATGATTCTACGATCTATATGATTTGAAAAATATTTGTTCGTTCGATCGAACGGCAATGAATTACGATTTCTATACGATATAGATATACGTATATAGATATAACGGTAATTACTTAAAATTATTAATTAGCATGATCTCTTAATGTTTCTCTCAAGAGCTTGATTTTGATCATCGAGAGGCTTCTATACGGGCATTGTAGAGTGTCTTAATTTGCAAATACGCTCGAGACTCGAGAGTACCTACAGCGTCTAACACACACATATATATATATATATATATATATATCCGAATTTGCATTACATTTCGAATTGCAAATTCGTACATGATCCCCGTATATCGCCGTGCCATGCTGCACCGTGTTCGTTTAAAATATAGATTATGACTTTTTTTCCACGGATACAAAAATACGATTCTCGGTCGGCAGCACCGCACAAAAAGTAACGCAACGCACGCGGTCATATTCATGTACGACCCTCTGTGTACCTTTACGATCACCTCGACTTAATTATTCTGTACAGTATATATCCGATTTATATACCCGTGGCATCAATCGAGAACAACCAATATCGTTTGACAACGGCGGTTAATAAATGTAAAGTAAACACTGAATACAATGTTAACTTTGAAAGATACGAACATTTAGGAGCTTTCGAAAATGCAATTTTTTTTCCCACTTCGACTATACACACGCATTTTGCCGGCTACAAGTATCGCAAAATGATATTGGTTATTCATTCGAATCGCTTTTAATTAACTACACTTATCGTGCTGTGTTAATCGTAATAAAGCAGCCTCGCCGCTTGCTCATATTGATGAATAAGATTATATTCTTCGCGTTTTGAAGAAAAAATTGGCTGATTCATTGTAAATGCACAAAGAGACGCATTCGATTGTTTTCGAGTTCGACTTTAAACGAAATATTACAATTTTATCAGTGATAATCGAGATTATAGCAAGTAGAGATTAGCGTCAGTATAGATCAATAAATATCTTTTATAAAATAACATTATGCATTATATTACATGTTGATTTTCATCATTCTCACATTAGATAATCGCATAACCGACACTCCGGTTTCATGGGGGATCAATGGAGAAATGCACTCATACATATAACTGTCCCAAAAACATAAAATTCTCCAAAAATATATTTCCCGTTTTTCGCGCTAAACCGCACGCTCGTGCGAAATAACCCTTAAATACAAACTTTTCACGCGGATAAAAATACGAAATTTAGAAACAACAGGATGTAAACATGTCAATTTTATACATGCAGATGGAAAAAAATAACAGAATATAGGATAACTCTCAAAAGATGAAACGAACAGACTATATCGATGTAACTATAAAATCACGTCTGTATTTAAGGGTTAACAAACATCGACAAGAGAGAAAGCCGATCGTATGAAAGAGAGAATAGAATCGCCAATTCACATAGTTGATTTTCTATATTTAAATTAGTGATTGCATTAAATAATCATTTAAACTTTAATATTACTCAAACACTGAAGAAATAGTCAATATTTTAATCCTTTTCCTTTGGGAAAATTGTCTCTTGTTCAAACAATTCTTTCTTTACTTTAGAATATCGTTCAAGCAATTTAATATTGCTAAAACAAAAAACTCTTTTTCAAAAAGAAATTTCCAGTACTCTAAATTGAATAATTTTCAAATATTTCATTGCTCTACCGATGTGTTTTAAAAGTGCATCTATTTTTCTTTTATGTATATATGTATACATATTAGCTACAGGCAATCCGTCACATTGTCATAAAAATGAATACGCATTGACTCTTTTCGTTATTTAAAAAAAAAATTAATAAAACGTTAATAAAAAAAATACGCGAAGTCGTAAAAAGTAGTCCGACATATAATCGATGAGCGTGTTTTATATATGTAAAGTGTACGATATTAAAATACAACTTTTTTTAATAATCATTCATTTGCTCTTCTTTCTTTTTTTTATACGTGTAACGACATCCTCCGCCTGTGTCTCTCTAGTACTGCAATAACCATAATAATAATGATAATAATAATAATTAACGTGTTGCTTTTGTCTCACCTCTATCGTTTTCGTCAAATCATCTAAAAATATCGTATGTATCATATGTATCTTCGCTTTCGATCTCGTCGACCTCTCTCTTATTCTTCTCTTGCTCTTTGCTTTATTTCTCTTCTTTTCACATCACTGGAGACCTCCGCCAGTCATGGAATTATTTATTATACAAGTATCTACACATAATATCTATGTATATTTATCATAATAGTACTTTATGCGCAAGTGTAACACACGGACGGTAGTGCCTAAGAGGTCAACCGAGATCCAAGAAAAATTTTGAATGTCATATTGACAACCATGTTTGTGTACGTTTACGTGTATGTCGATCTTATCGATTCTTAAAAGCGGAGCAAGTAAACGCGATTTATATAGGTCTCAATTTGCGTTATTAAACTATATCCCCAACCAATTAATTACTGAGATCTAAAATTGAATAATTTAATACAACTGAAACAACATTTCTGACTGTAATAAAATCTTTGTTTTCTTTTCTAATTAAAAGTTATGCCTTTAAAGATTTATCTTACATAATATTTATGTAAAATAAACCTATTTCATATTCTTCTTTATTTCAGGGATATATTTATCGCGAAAATTGGACTAATATAAATTGACTAATATAATTATATTTAAATATATTTCTAAATAGTAAATTTTTAAATATATTTCTATGATTAATTAAAAGTTAGAAGATACAAAAAGATTCGAATAATGTATAAAGTCTAGAAGGTTTAGTTAAAAATTTGAATTAAAAAATTCTTCCCTTTCACGAAATTTTCTTTAGATCATATTGTTCAAGAATCTGTTAATAGTGCAAATTGAGAACAAATTGTATAAAGGAACGAAACTATTTCGGACCGCTCAAAACGAACGTCTTCGTGTTTCAAGGATGCGACATTCTTACATACATAAAAATATATCGCTAATTTACTCGAGCATACTCGAATTTCGCACGTACGTCGCGAATTATTGTCAAAACAGTCACTGGCATCGAGGAAAATAATTAATCGTTCGATGCAGTAATTTCATCATCTTGCTAAGTCTCGAACCAAGTTAGTCGATAATGAGTTCTGTTTTAACAATAACGAGATGTACAATGTACATTAAGAGGTAGTCGTTTGCTGCGTTAATCCTTAGCATATTATATTATGTAACTTATAATCTCGCTATCTCTACATTTCTGATTTTAACAGTCGAGATACACTACGCGTACTTTACTCTGTATAGTTTTTAATCCACTAATCCTTCTTAAGCACGACTTGTATTCGAGAAGTGCCGAGAAATATAGATTTAAAACATGTTTATTACAAAACCAAATTACACGCAAATTGTGTAAATACATCAATTTTAGAAACGGCTGTATGTGTTTCGAGATACATTTCCGCAGTCAATTCCAAAGTTAATTAATATTTATTGATTAGTAATTGTTAATAAAAAATTGTTAATTAGCAATCGTTCGATCAACAAGTAAAATAGCGCACGCTATTTACTTCGATAGAACGATATTTAAGACAAAAAGAGTCAAATTTAATTTTTAAAAAATTCGGTACTTTTCTCCCTTTTCCGAAATTTATTGCATTGTCGTTGAAATCTATATCGTTTGCACGGCGCTTCGTTTCTGTAATGCTTCGCGGAATACGTTCTACGTCTGCCAGGTGCCCGTGCGAAAACCCGGCACATCAGTCATCGCGATGATTTTTTTCAAGACATCAATAGAGAGAACACGCAAGGATTAAAGCAGAGGTGCACGCGAGCATACCCGAAGAGCATACGTTCGTTTGTGAGCGGGCGAGGACCGACTGACCAGAATCGACTGAAACTTTAAGCTGTACATTACGCACCTACGTACGTCAAGTATACACTTTTTACACGTATATAATTATATATCCTTTGCCTGCTCTCTTTACGCGTTCCAACCGTGAAGAAGAAGCCTCCCTATCGCAACGATTGATCAAATAGAATGATCGGCGAGTTTTCCTTCATCTCTTTACGTGCTTTCGGAGATAATCACTGAAACACGTAAATGCATCGCGCAACGCGCGGTTAAATGCTATTTTCGAAAAGAAAATACAGGGCATAGCAATTATATTTAGTTGTTCGAATTTTAGATTTGAGTGTCTGGCAAGAGATCAGCAATTCTTTATTGGATTTCTAATGTTAATTTTACTGTTACATTCAAATTTATATATATATATATATAATTATATATTTAATTAAAATCAAAGTAATTATATAATTAATTAAAAATTTGTTATAAACTGTGTTGCAATTCCTCCGATGCTAAAAATTTTACTGTTAAATTTAAATATAAAAGATTTAATTGATTAGAGAAATGTCCGAGATATTCAATATATTTATTACGTTTGAACAATCGCTAATCTTGATTATGTTTCTATTTTTTAATTAATCCAAATTTAGATATCCAAGATTTTGGAAACATTTATATTTCTTATTATTCATTTAAAATAATAAATTTAAAAAATTTTAGACATTATAATATATACAACGTAATATTTGATATCATTTATAATTTTAAAATAACTTTATATTCAACTAATTGATATTTATAATAATAATAATATTGATATTAGAAAATCCAATAACAGATTTGCCTGCGATATTCGGACCTAAATCTATCGTAATGTTCGTAAAAATGCGTCTTTGTTCTTATAATAACTTATAATAAAATCTGCTACAGTATGTATATAATATTCCAAATTATAATACAGCAAATTGTTTTCCCACAGCCGTTAATTAACCGCTAACCAAATCTATTTTGAAAGAGTAAATTCTTAATTAACAGCTATCTTATCTGTTCAAATAGCGGAATCCAACAGTAAATATTTCAATTTGGCGTCATACTTGTATTGCATCGTATCGTCAATAAATTATATTTTTGAAAAATTTTATAATTTTTGTAAAGATTTAAATTTCAATATATTACATTTCAGTTAAAAAAAAATTCTTACTTTCCTATTGTTATAACTTTGCGATTAATATCGCGAACTAAATACACATGAATACTAATTCCTTTAGCTTTGATTGTAATTACCTTCCGTAATAAAATTTTTCGTAAATTTTTTGTTAAATAAAAAAAAGCCTACATTTACAACGTACGTAAATGCCCCGCGTTTCCTTTTGCGTCACGGTAAACGAACATAAGGTTACCGTTAGAGAGTTAGATAACGCGTGCACGCGCGCGAGCGCGGCGGGAACGCCGTCATATACTAATCAACGCCGGTGCAAAGCACGAGGCAATCCCTCACTGTCTGTCCATGCGAACCGCATTCACTGCCACCCGCGAGGCCGCTCGTGTGCTTTGATTCGATTCGATTCCCCGGATCCGTCGGCGCGGCGGACCGTGTGCTCGCCGCAAGCACCGTCATTTCATAGGCACGGAAGTATTACTTTTATTGCGTGTACTTACTGACAAGCCTCCCTGAGAGAGAAACCCTACTAACTCTTTTCCAAGTCGCACTCGAGAGACTTATATATTACGTTACGACGCTCAGACGCGAGCGATGCCCGCCTCGAGTCTCCCCATTTCTTCCGTGTTTCTTCTTTCTTCTCTGTGTCGCATGTTAATTACTTTCGTAATTATTTGAGCTCAGCCTGTCATCTCGTTCAGGGACTCAGCGTAACTCGCTCCTCCGAGTCACCGAATCAAAATCCGCCGTCCGAGCCGTCCTTCGACTTCAGTCTTCCTGTGATTCACGCCGAGTCCGCTTCTTTACGCTCGGATGCCGTCGTGGGACAAGAGGGACTAGACTTCCTGCCCATCAGAACGGAACCCTTTCAAGGAAAGTTCCGTTCTGATGCGCGTAATCGCGCCGGCAAGCCGATCGTTCGCCGTTCCTGGGAAGCATGACGAGCTGTGTACTGGCACCACTCGTGAAGGACGATGCTCCTACGTGTCCTACGACACTGCGCTGCATCCTTAGACGACGACGATGATAATGTCGCCGTCGCGGCCCTTCACCGCAAAAGAGTAATACGAAACCTTCACAAATAGTCGTTCTCGACCGCTTGAGCGTCCTGCGATTTTAACGTCGCCATTTCCTCCGCAGTACCTGTCTCGCCCTCCTGCTCCTCCACGAAGTTTATGCTCCCGGCCTTGTACCAGACGACTATATCCACCACGAAGGCCAACAAGAGAATACCGCCCGTTGTACCTGCAAAAGAAACATTCAATCAATACATTATATAATCTGTGTTTATATTCGCGATCCTTGGCGAATAACAAATTTTTGCGTACACTGAGAGAAAATATGTAGTATTTGCGACTATAATTGCATAGTAAAACAATTATAGTCAAGAATATCATTTTTATAGTAGTTATTACTATAATATTGTTAATAATATTCATATACTCATAGTGATGCCAATTGTGATTACTATTACATTATTTTATAGTACAAACTCACCAAATTAAAATCTCGTTTTGGTTAATAATAACCATATTATAAGTTGCATGGACCAAATTATGATTATGAGGACTCTAATAAAATGTTAAACCAATCACAATTTATATCGTTTGAATAACTATAAAAAAGGTGGTTAAGTCCAAAAATAACCATAACTTATAGTGATATTATAATTATTACAACTATTCTTTTCTCCCAGTGTCGTTTAAAGAATACCTTCTTCTCTTCCTTTGCAATCTTTCTACTCAATTTGTCCATTTATTTATTTATTTTAATTTTACATATTTTATTAGGATTCCAAGTTACATAAATCGAAAGAAATATATTATTAGCAGGACGTATGTTAATTAAAATTCAACAAGATTTTGGTGTAAACAATCTAATTACTTCAGGCCATTTTTCCAGTTTTCAGTAACAAAAGAATTTTTTTATACATCTCTAAGTTGTACATACCGTGATAGAACATTCTAAAAACGTTCGAATCGTAAAGCCAACAGGCGCCTCGCTCACCGCAAGCATATTCCCATACGAGACAGGCGGAATCCACCACAGCACCATAAACGATAGGACACGGAACATTGCCTGAAGCGAAGATACTACGTTATTATACTGTTAAAAAAGAAAATGTTTAAAACAATGAAAACTTAAAGAACTTTTAATTTCTTCCGTACGATTTATTTATTTCGTTAATTTATCTTTTTTTTATTCGCGAAATTACGAAATGAATACTTTATTATCTTACATGAAGAATTTAATTTTAAAAAATCTCTATAAATAATATTACAATCACACATTTTTAATATTTTTCAGACAAAAACTTATTTAAAAATATTATTTATCTGCTTTCTCCTTTTATGAATAAATTCTCGTGCAAAGATTCTTCACCGCGGTTCCTATTTCTATTATTGGAAATGATATCTAGCGAATATAATAATTACCAAACAACCCGATGGCAAATTGTATTAGGCCGAGTGCCATAGCTTTGTCCCGGGGATCCACACATCGCAGAATGAGCAACATAGAGCCCACCTCGCTCGTGGAGTGAATAAAAACAAAGACTGAGAACAGGATCATGTAAACCCAAAAATTACTGCATTCCAATTGACAGTAACCGATCGATGCCGTGCTGTCTGGATCCGGCATCGCTCCGGTTACGTTCTCTCCGATGCATTGACAATTGTAAAACTGCGAAATAATCAAACGTAATGTCGTTAAAAGAGGAGCGTCATATATACTCACAGAAAAATATTATTCTACAAACGAGAAAAGTAATTACTTATTTTATTTTATTTTGTTTGAGCAACAGTTTTCTTCAGCAAATAATATTTTCTTAATAATAGTCTAAAATATATACTCGTCACAAGTCTAGAATATGTTTTAAGTAAACGTGATGTGAAGATTTCATGATAGATTTGCGGATATAAAAACTTACTAAATACTTAGAACAAGCATATTTACTCGTAGGTAGCATATATTTTTCTGTGTATAACGAGAATCGCAATTTTTCACCGCCTCGTGCATCGAGAGCCGAATTGCCGAATAATATTTCGCCTCGAAAAAGACAAAGCCACTCGTGATATTTTATTCACGCCCGGAGAGTTGCGCCTCGTTAAAGATTCGAAAAACGCCGAATGTAATAGCCGTGCTTAAAATTATCCCCGGTTCCGACAATCGCGGACGCTGTTTAAATGCCGTTTCGCAAACAGAGGCGAGAGAACGCCGAAATTTGCGCTCTTGTCTCCCCGAATAACTCCGCGACAATCTCAATTCTTGGTCTTGCGGTGTTTCCAAGCTGACGAGCGATTCAATTACCATCGTATCCCGTGTAATCTCGCTCGAGCAGACATGTCATCAGAGCATGTCCTGTCGGGCGCCCGGTTCTACTGGGCTTAGCACTTACCGATGCCACTTTGCCGTCAGCAACCGTATAATTCGAGCAGCCCGCGTGACACGCGGAGAAATACGTCCTACCGTCAGCGCCGCAGATTGGACTAAATTTGTTCCGATCGCAATCGCAGGTAGCCTCGCAGGTCGGCTCGAAGCTGGAGAGCCTGTGAAAACGGATTGTCCACAGGTAAGCCCTTTTCTTTAAACTGCTCTATGTCTCTATTTAACTTAATCGTCTGCCTTGCTTACTCAAGCTAACTCGTTTTGACATGAAAGTAGATTAACAGTTTCATTAAAAATGCGCGTTTGCTTAATTATTAAAGAGAGCTTATCTTTGTTAAGGATGTTCTGGCTATGCAATCCTAGCCAAAAGTTACTTCAATATGAAATTAATAAAATTCCATACTTTTAAGGATGTTCTGGCAATACAATCCTAGCCAAAACTGACTTCAATATGAAATTAATAAAATTCCATACTTTAAGAATTAAAATATGCATTAAATGTGCTCATATCATGTACGTATCTTAAACAATGTCATTTAATATATTTGGCACTACAAATATATAATATTTACCACGTTTCGATAGTTGACATGCACGCTATAATCTTTTTTCGAAACATTGCATTGTATTTTTATCAATAACTCGGTAATGAGATAGTGAATTGATTTAAACTTTTTTTAAAAAACGTTGCTCAATGTTCGATTTACTTACAAATAAAGTTTCAGAATATTGGCAATGTTGCTTCTTCATTATTATATTTATATAAAGAGAATAGTGCTGTTTTTCCATAAGAACACATGTAAAATTAGAAGTACAATAACTCATGAACTAGTTAGAGAATCAACGTCAGGTTTTAACCACATGTTCAGATAACAAATGGAAACAATTTATAAAAGTTCTACGATATTTTTAATGTAGTGTAATGTAATGTTAGTGCCAGAACATCCTTAAGTTAATTAAATGGAGAAACACAAACTCAAGTAGTTGATGTCAGGTGCTTTAAATAACTCGTTTAAGCAAGAAAAATGTCGACTTATAATTAGCAAATAAGGGTATTATGAAATTTTTCAGAATAGATTCCGATCGAAATTGTTTACTTATTTCCTAGATTTTTATTATCTTTTTTAGGGAAAACGAAATAATTCTGATCGGAATTAATTCCGAAAAGTTTCATGATACGTACCATGATCACTTAAATGTTAGAAATTACGTCTTAAATGCTTAGTAATTTGAATCAGTGCTTTTAAACCAAACGTCCTAAAATTAATAATACTTTTCTTCTCTGTATTCTATAATTTTTATAATATAATACAAAAATAAAAAATATATGTATGAATATATGTAAAATATATATACGAAAGAAAAAGAGAGAGAGAATAGGAAAAAAGTCTGAAACAATGAGATAAAGCTCGCTTCAAATCAATAACCAATAATCAAAACTATCTCTCTTAAAGTCAATCAGTGAAACTCACTGGTCAATCAGCGATTATACACTGTGACAATCAGTGTATAATCGCTGATTGACCAGTGAGTTTCACTGATTGACTTTAAGAGAGATTAAAGTCAATTAAATCCTATTGTTAAAAGAAAAATCTGCATTTGTTTACGTTTAACAAATGACCAAGGTATAACAGTTTGTTTCGCACGGCAGGATACAGTGCTCTAGATTGCACAGAATCACTGTCAAAGTTTTCCCGCTTTTACGCCAAATGAATAAATCGAGGAACCGGAATCGGAAGAGCTCGTGATGTATGTATTTAGGGTACCGGGAGATATCGTTGAGACTTGTAAATAAGAGGAAGGGAGGACGAGGATCCGATACACACGTATTTACGATGCGCATCCTAATCAGACACGCTGTCTTTCATTAAATACCGGCCGTCGTCCGGCAAGCCGCACGTTCGAATACCGGCAATCGCGATAGTTTTGTAACTGATGTTACTAACATGAATCGCGCAATCGCTTTGGAAAATACTGTCAAGCGACGTTATCGTCAAAGAGAGGATGAAAATGCAAATTGGATTTGTGTCACGCATCGCACTGAATCTGAGAATGTGAGGTCAGCATTAAAAATAATTCTAATTGCGGATGCTAATGTTATTCTAGACCTCTATTCTATCTTTTTTCCCCCCTCTACATTCTCCACTTCCATAAAAGAATTATTCCTCTCTACAGTCTGAAATATATAATTAAATATATAAACATTTTGTGGCGTCCTTGACATAAAATTAATAGAATGCTTGGCTGATTTCATACATATACATGTATTGCCTCGATTATATCAATATTAAATTATAAATTGTAATATATATATATAAATTGTTATCTTCACTCAGTATATGTTTGCATGCTAATAATTTTATATGTTTACTCATAACGTAACGATAGGAATTTTCCTTCAACGGCATCCGCGTCGCGACCGGATAATTACTGCGGAGCGATGCGACGGTTCGTTAAATTTTGTTAGCTACGACGAAAACACTTACCCGTTGGGATGTGACACGAGTCCGGCGAAGTCGTCCATCGGACAACCAATAAACATTAGCACGCCCATGCCGATCGCGTAAACGACCGCGGTGAAGGCGATCCAGGCTGCGACGAATCTGGCATTAGGCTTCGCTCTCAAGATAAATACGCCGCTAATTATGATGCCCAATCCCATCACTAGGATCCCGCCAACACCTGTGTAAAAAATCACGCTCATTATACGACCGTTCAGAGCCATTCACCTGGCAATTCATGCTCTGCGTCATAATCCAGTCATGGGAACTCAAGGATGGCGATAATCACTTCATTAAAATAGACTTCATTAAGAAAAAAAAATCAGCCCGCTCGCCGAATAATAGCACGCTGCTTTCCCAGTACATTAATAAATAATGTAAAGTACATAGTTTTATTATGCAAATAATAAATGTTTAAAAAGAATACAAAAGCTACTTTTATTAATTTTCTATTTAAGCTGCAAAGACTATCCAATATTTTATTTTATTTTACATATCAAACAAATTTTATTTTTCATTTTGTATTCAATATATCATAGAAATAGAGAATTTATCTTTTAAATAATTTCATATAGCAAATAGAAAAAACAAACATAATTCTGAAAGTGTATCGTAACGCCACAAAATCGAAATGTTCTATTTGTATTTTCATTAGTTTAATATATCGTCGCGGGCAGTTATGGAACAATTCGAATTCGGTACAATAGCATCGCGCAACAGCATGATAGTTCTATCTAATTATTTACTGTATAATACAATCATAATTTAATATGCGGACGAGCGTAAAATGAGGACGGGAAATAAAATATAGAAACAGAGTGCAGTCTTATTCTACGGTCGGTGCTAATTATTTGACGGACAATATCATAAATTAACGTGGATACATGAGGTACAATTAATACCGAAATATGTACTGAGAGAAAAATATAGGTACTTTTGGACCCAACCATAATTTTATAACATTTCTAACAATAAATGTGATTAACTTAACTATATGCATCATTACGTTAACATAATTATCATTAGAAATATTATAAAATTGTGGTTGGGTTCAAAAGTACACTGAAAAAAAGTTAAAAACAGACGAATCAGAAAATTTTGTAGGATTGATCAAATATTTTGGTTATTATAATAAAATCAATACTTTATAACTTAAAATAACCAGAAAATTTGATCAATTCTATAAGATTCTTCTGATTCATTTGTTTTTAACCAGAATTTTTTTTCAGTATAATTTTATTTTTCTTTCAGTGTACGCGTTCTAATGTTTATAAATCGAACTATCCATTATTGTTACACGTATACAGCAAAACTGCGACTGTTAGCAACACCGTTCATTGCGCTTTAATGCTATTTTTTTCGTTACAATTCCAATTAATACTTTTCAAATAAATATAAGAAAAAGAAAGATTCAGAAATATGATATCCCGATACCCTGCATCCCGCGACCTGAGCCTGATGCGGAATTGCAGTAACCTCGAGTAAAAATTTATATAGTGTGGCGCGGAATACCGTGCCTGGTGCCCTTCTGGATAAGTCGTAGGAATAACATACTTGGTGCATATCGGGGAAGCGTCGGAAGAAACGCGGAATTTACAGAATAATATCGTTCAGTCTGGACGAACCTCGCGGGTCAGGCGGGCCCACGGAAAAGTCGTCGCAGAATTTTTGCGATATCACGTCGCTGTAAATTGCACATTTTCTTAAGTCGTCGTCGTACGAAGCGTCAGAAATAATACCAGTTTACTCGGTTTGATTGGTCGGCAGATTTTGTCGCAACTTCCTGCACGACGGACGAAGTGAGAGAATAACTTTTTTTCCTTTTTTCGCGAGTGAAATAACACGACTGTTCTGACGTTTACGTCAAATTATCCACTTTGCGCCGTAATCACAACGGACATCCGGCGGCGAAATCTCGCGACGTCGCCCGCCCGATCCTTCGGAAACGACGTCGTCGCCGTTACGTCTGGACACGATTCACTCTCGGTGTGCATGTCATTAGTAATATAATTGGGGATGCGTTTCGGGGTTCCCGGGGGCCCCGCTTGCGTGTTCACTCGCGATAATTACCTGAGATCATGTTCGCATGATGTGCCGGCAGGCGAAATTGGCTCTCGAGGTACTTGGGCAGAAAGGTGTAGAGACCGGCGATCGGCAGGATGTGTAATACACTACTCGCCGTTCTGAACATCAGTATGTCGTTCTTCAAGAGTCTCTTTACAGCGTTGGGAAAATCTGCAACAGTAACGATCCGAGTGTCATATGCGTGCGCGCGTAAGCACGTGAATTAATATCAGATCAGTGTCCGTAAGTTTCTGCGCGTTCATTATATTAAAGTTGTCATCGACTTCCGACTACAGGTGGAGCGGAAGAGAATTGTAGCAACTGACAACTGCAACCCGTGTAGAAAATAGTCCAATAAATCTGAGACATGCTAATGGCTAGATAATCTGAATTATGCTGTTAAAATGTCAAATTATAGTCAATTTGAGTCTTTTTTAACTATTCCATAGGTCGCCACTGTTCCTACTCAATATTTCATTAATTTTGACTAAAAGGAAGATAAAATTTT
>VBVR01002916.1:0-19948 GCA_011638315.1 Tetramorium parvispinum | reverse complement strand
AGCTTAGCGTAAGAGTGAAAGAAAGGAAAGAGTAGGAAAGAAAAAGGAAAGAAACCAAAAAAAAGCGTGTAACAGACTTCTTAAGAGACCACAGTAGGACTCTGATACGCTTCTATCTGGAATCCCGCTTTCGGGCGTTACTCGCGGCCGAATGGAACCGCGAAGATCGAAGCTTCGAGTCTGCTTTTGTACTTACACAATCATTTTCGGTAATTGCCCGTCTACAATGAGTCACAGTCGTAAGGTTGTACAGCAAATCGACCGACGACAGTTAAGAATATATAAGAAAACTTGATTGTAGTTGGTCGATTTGCTTACGATCTTATGACTACAATTCATTGTAGACGAGGCTTTAGAGTTTTATTTTATTTAAATTCTCTGTTTCAGTTAGAACGCGGGGAGAGACAAACGAGAAGTCGCAGCGCGACGGAAAATCTCTCGCGTGCATTTTTCTTCATCTTCTAATCCATTTGTGTATGAAAATTGTCTGAAAGTTTTGTTTGTATTCGTGTTTAGATTATTTTGATGTCTTGGACAGAGTAAGTCACTTTTGTAATAACATTTGTATTAGATGTCGTTAATCGAAAGGGATTTGAAAACGTGGGACTCATTTTTGTTTCTTTTTCTAATAATTTGCAATTTCGTTTCAGTTGCGCCGTTTTCAGTAACCATTAAGAATGAATATTAATAACGAGAAAATGGTATTGCTATTACGCGACGGTCGTTCCGAAGCGTCATTTTTTCGATAACCATCGCGGCCTCGATAACGCGCAAAGCACTTAGAGACAGAACAGTTTCCATTTTGGTTCTTCCCAGTCCTTTTCTCAGTTTAGAGGTAGAGATTGTCTCCTCCCTAGCTGCGTATCCGATCCGCTACTTCGGCATCTCGAGATCTAATACTCCTTTATTGCTTTGATCGGACATTTTTACTTTTATAGGACGAAGTGGTCAGTGTCGCGACCCAAAAGAAAAAGCTTAGCTCAACGAGCCTTATCCATTATTATCGTGTCGTAGTGTTGAGAAGTATCGCGTTGTCGCTTGGTTTTAAAAAGTCGAAATCCACTTTACCGTGGCAAATATGTATACCACTCGCGCGGAGATGAATTAATCGTTCGTACCTGCATCCGCGCTAAAGCGAACCAAAAGCTAGCGAGGGAAGAGAGAAAGTAAAACCAATTTCATTCCACTAAACTGCCTGGGATCATCGCGGATCGCTATAATCGCGAACTCCTCCCAAGTTTCGCGCGACAGCACCACTCCGAATTATTTTTTATATCGTGGAACACCGACGGTATACCATGTCGGGCGCGAGAATTATTCACCGGCGGCTTTTTGCGGATCGCTTATTTGCGATCGGGGGAGCGAGTGGATGAAAGGAGTATATCACATCTACGGTATGAAAAATAGCAGCTACGAGAAAATGAAGTTCCAAGCGCAGAATTTATGCCGCTCCACAGTTATATGTACACTTCGGTTTTAAGATATTTAAAACTTGAACTTAACTCGTGTTTTCTCTTTCAAGCCGGTATTTGCTAATTATTATTAATTCTGTAACTTGATAATGAGCCGTTCGCTTTATCCTCAACTTCAGTCGATAAAATCGCGTTATTAAATTAACGATGTACAAATAACAGTTTATATTTATGGGAATAAATGAGATTTCTCGTGATATACCTCCTGCGTTCGCTAAGCTCTTCGCGTTGTCTCGTTAACAGCGATCGTCCAGAGATGAGCAGTAAGTATCTACAAACAACGGATGTACACGCGTAATCCAAGTGCCATATTGCGTCGCGACAGCATTATAAGCCTATAAGAACCTAAGCATTTGAATGAACGTTCCAGTATTAAGTACTTAAACAAACAAGGTGTGTGATTTTGATGTAATTCGTGACGCGATGATTCGAGAGATACGCACTCCCCCTCCTCGTGTCGTAGGCAAAACCCCCACATGCATAATAAATAAAATAGATAAAGCGGCCCTTCCTCCTGTCCGCGAACGAACGTCACGAGGGAGAAGAGTCGGTTCGCGTGAGAGAATCGCGTTAAAATCGTATGATTAATAGCGATAAAAAGTGAGTACGGTGCAAATCTTGATCGGATCTTATACAAATTTGCAATCAAGGCGGCAAACTGTGTTTTCAACACTTGCATTTTAATTTTTACTTGTATTGCTAATTTGCATTTCTGATTCGCGAGCGATCGCGAAGAAACAACGGATCCTGCGTCACGTTTACGACGATGCATTTAAGGAGCATTTACGAGGACTCCGTCGGTTTTAACTCGAATAGACTTGCGAATCGAGCCGAGATAATCGTAGACGTAGAGATGTCAGGTGGAATTATAGGCCAGTATCGTTTCGTTATATGTTATATATATTATAATATATTCTCACGAGTGCCCTTCCTTCGTTAACGTAACTCTATAATTATCAACTATAGCGTAGAGACGTAAGGCTATTGCAAAGCTACCACTCCC
The DNA here is from genome assembly GCA_011638315.1 of Tetramorium parvispinum. Taxonomy (NCBI): domain Eukaryota; kingdom Metazoa; phylum Arthropoda; class Insecta; order Hymenoptera; family Formicidae; genus Tetramorium; species Tetramorium parvispinum. The sequence goes on along the minus strand of VBVR01002916.1, from coordinate 17,473 downwards.
AGTATTTTGTAAAAAGGAAATACAAGTTTATGATATGGATTGTGATCCACCAGACGACGTTCAAGCACGATCAAGGCGCGCGATCGGTGCGAATCGCGAGTCGAATAAATCGCGATCAGATTTACCAGCGACTCACTGTGTGCGTGTCTTTTTTTCCGTTTTGGATTCACTGTGCCGAGATAGGAGAAGGAGGTTTGACTCGAACCGTCGTGAGAACGGCTGCGGATTATTAACTGTATCCGGTTTGACGTAATCCTCGATGTTGGATATGTTAATGAGTCTATAGAAGAGAACCTTTGTTATACACCCGTGCAAATGTATCGTTTGGCCGAAAAAATAGACTGCACGAAACAAATATATTATCTATATAAAAAAATATATATATCATACATTAATGTTTTTCTTGTTGCGCAGCTTCCAGGCTCTCATTTTTCTATCCTCTATCCTTTTCAAGATCAGCATCTTCATCACTTCTTATCTCTCAGAGACTCTATGTTAAATCCAAGAAATTAACGGCAATCTATCCTGCATATTTTCCATTATCGAAATCAGGTGACAGGATAAAAATTTTTTTTAACTTTACAACAGATAATAATAGATAATAACCGAACTGAAGTCTTATCAAATAATTTTAATGTATGCATCCTTTACAGCGCGAGCTTATCTCTCGAAAATAATGGAGGGATTAAGATCAAAATACTTGAATACTAAAGCAGCGATATTTTTTTATTATTCTCACGTACAATACATCCGAAGCGCTAACATTACGGTCCTCATTAAAATTCTCTCGTTAAAAATTCTCTCGTTAAAAGTCTCGACAGCTCGCGCGCCGGGCAATACATATAGATACAACCGTGCGCGAATCGCGGCCAGCATCCGAAATAATTTCTCCGAGCTTCCTTCGATCGGATATTGACACAGATTTTCGATTTTCGATTCCGATTACCGTCCAGATCGAATCTCCGCTACGTCTTTACAGCTTGTACTTCGCCCCCCTGACGATAGGGTACTTGTCGCTGGTACAAATACCCTTGAAATCATCCAGAGACAGATCCACGATCGCCACGCCACCGAGACCCTTGGACTTGACGAATGCAGCCTTGTTGCCGGCGGTGTCCGGATCCTCGTAGCCCGCCCATATTCCGTCGGGATGAGCGCTACTTTGACCGTTGTAAGCCCTATAAGCGTAGCCGCCGTACTTCTTGGACGGATCGCCGACTCGTCGCAGTCGCAGTGACGATCCCTCGGTCAGGCTGGAGCACATCTCGCCGTAGGACAGCAGTCCCGGCTCTTGGGTGTTGGTCCCGGGTGCACCCGGACCGTCGGTCACGATGGGCGGCACGCCAGAAATCTGGCTCTCCTCCGTCAATTTCCACGTGCGAGCGTACGTGGGGATACCGACGACGATCTTGCTACCAGGAGTCCCGTTCTCCAGCCAGTATCTGCGAAGGTTGGTCTCTTGTTATTCCGATGTTATTCTTATCGGGCTATAAAAGCGGTGCATTGTGCAAAGAGTTCCCGCTTTTAACGGATAAGAGAGTGTACCGAGCCATCCAATATAAAAAGAAACATTTACATAAATATAGACATAATCGTTTAGTTTCTAGGAGATATATATTATGATTGTTGATTTTTTTATGAATGTTAATGACCAGACAGTTATTATAAGCAGTAATTGAGCCGATAAAAAAGATGAATTATGCATTGTAATTTATAAATTATAATAACAAATAATGAATTATGCGTAAGAGAAAATGGATTTAATATGAAAATTCTATATAGAAAAATTTATGAATTTAAAAGATAAAATTGCGTAAATTTACTAGATGAAGTAAATATGCATTTTATATGTAAAGAACAAGTGCGTTGCAGGAAAAAGGTATGTTTACCTTGTCGCAGCGTCAATATTTTCACTTCCCTCGTCTCCGTAACTGCCATAAATTGATTTTGTTATATATGTTAAACTATATTTTGCGACAATATTTGCGAAAAAATGATGGAACGCGGAAAGGACGCAGGCTTACCTCGTTGCAACATCGATATTGTCTTCAGCCACGCGACCGTAACTGGCATAAATTGGTGCTGTGAAATCGGCTTCCTTCGGGTTGCGCTCCGGTGTTTTCTGATCGAAAGCAAAAAGATGCACGGCTTCGATGTTGGGCGCCAACAATCTCGCATCGTAGTAAACTATCGGAAGAAAAGCGTACAATTGTATTGAAAACATAAGTTACGTATTTATCCAGGCATTATCCAGAACAAGAAGTCACAAAGACGTCAAAATGACTCCAAAATGTCATTTTATCGATATTTTAGCGTTATTTTGAAGTCATTATAATTTTTGTTCTATCTAGATATAAGCACCATAATATCATAGTAGCATAATGACTACAAACAATTGTTGTTTTGCCCGTATAAAATACTAACTGGTAGAATTAATATGAGGCAACACCGTGACAGTTAAAGCCTTGAATCTCGGTCTAAGTTGTGACTTGAGGTCGCGGACCAAGAGCGTGAAACCGTCACGATGTTCCTGCTCCTTCTCGTCCTTGAATTTCCCATAGCCGAGTTTTTTCTTCAGACCGTGCCAGAGGGATCCGAAAGTGCCGCGCTGTTTCTTGACCTTGACTGGCGGGAATTGCCATGCCAGATCGATTCCGTCGAAATCGTAGTCATTCAGCAGCCGGTTGACGGAATTGATGAACTTCGTTCTGCCCTCCGGGGTTTCGGTCTATCGAACCCAAAAATTTCCACCATTCTGTTTAATTCTGTATTTAATCGATTGCCAATTATAACGATCTTACTTGTGAATGAATCTTTTAATTGCTTCGATTATACGCAAAAAGTTTTGCTTTAATGCTTTTATAGTTAAAAAAAATGTAGTTAAAAATTTGTCGTGCGAAACAATAAAATTATAGCACTAACATTGCACTCACCAATACGAGATACTTGTGCTCTTCATCGTAAGGATCAGAATTTCCTCCGACGCTTAGATAGATCTTCAGATCGGGAAATGATCGTTTCAGCTGCGTGGTGAGTCGGTAATAGGAATAGCCCGCTCCGGTATCCAAACTCGGCGAGGCGGGAACAATCTCAAAGTCGGAATTGATGTGAGCATATCCGTAGATCAGGTGAGTGCAAAGAGATAAAGCGGCCCTGACATCATCAATTTGAAATTTTGCTGGACCTTTGAAAATGATAAAGCTTCATAAATATAAATATATCGATAAATAGTTGATTTAATTGTAAAATTAAAGACTAGAAAATGTAAAGAATCATATGTAGAGAAGTTAAATCATACTTGTGACATTATTGGCTTTTCATTATGAATTGAATGTGAAATGTGTATGTTTGATTTACACTGCCGTTCACGATATGTTTGACTTTGACGTCTCGCAGCACAAACACGAGTGCTGACAAACTCTCTAATAAATACAAGCCAGAGACGTTTCAATGTTACTGGTTATAGGTAATAACTTGGACTTAATAACTTTGAAAATATTATATGACATACAGAAAGATCGAAGAAAGATTTCAACGTAGTTCTTTCCTAATTATTTTAATTTTTAAAAGTTAAATATATAAAATAATAATGGCAATATTTAATAATAATATTTACACATTAACTACAATTTTAATTGAATCCGAATTCATGAAAATTATATTTAATTAACGTTTGCTATTGCCACTTAAAATCTGAAAAAGGACAAACAAAAAATTACTTTTCCTTAAACAATTTACTTTTATGAATCGATAATAAAAAGTTATTTTTAATTACGCTATCTAAAAGAGTAAAATACGTTTTAATTTTTATTATTCTTGTATAATAAAATTAACAAACGTTGTTACGTCAAATTTCTTATGTAAATTAGATTTGACACACTTAATAACTTTTATTCCCAAGAAATAATTATCCAGGAAAACGTTTTTTCCTTAATCCACAAGATTATGTGAAAATTCTTCCAATATGCGTCGCAAAAAATATGAGTAATCAATACAACTAGCAAACGGTCTTACCTTGCCTCTCAAAAGCGGTACTATTCCAGTAACAAACCACTTTATTGTGCTCATTAGGATCTGCGGCAAATACTGCCTGTATGCATAGCAGCGCAAAAACAGCCGAAAGTAACGTCCTCATCTTCGCTGTCTGGAATCGTAACGCGTCCATAATTAATCCAATTGATCAAACGAATATTAAATCGACATTGTTTTATATTAATCTAATTAGTAAAATAATGTAATAACTTCATGTGCAATCTTTTCGAAAGCAAACCGAAATATTTTACCCGAAGTAGCACTGTTATATGATCACAATTAGTTTCAACAGAGAAATATCCAAAAAAATTGAACAACTTCTCGGCATATAATATGGTTAATGTATTAAAAAAAAATTTTGCATTTAATTTAATTTTTTATTACATTAAGCATTTTATCTCTATGATTGATGATTTAATAGTCTTCTATTTTTAATCTTTGACGTAATAGTTATTACGTAATATTTCCCGCTTTTATTTAATATTAGAATCGTGTTTTAAAAATGGTTGTGCCTTTTACACTTGTTATTTGATTATTTCAAATATTCTCTACTCGCGTCTTACCTTCAGTAACGAAAGGAGCGCACTGGCGCGCGCTGGCTGTCTGTCAGGGACTTTGAAACCTCGATCCGATCTTCGGTTCGAGTAGTGGGGCTTAGATTACGTCAGTCCCGCAATCGCTCATAAGTGAGTTTTGTCGTTGTATTAGTATATATATGTACATATAAGGTGATCCATGCAGTGCTTTAAGTTGTTTGAAAAATAGAAATATCCACATCCACATCTATTTCTTAAATTTTAAGAATTATTTTTCAAATTTTGACATACAATTGATAAATCATAATGAGATTCAATCATTTTATGATAACAATTCAAGTGAAAATAGAAAATATGCCAATATTCGATCAAGCTGAAACTTTTGTGTCTAATAACATTTTTCTCGTAAAAAACATTTTTCACTTGCAAATTGCACGTCGATCATTATCGGTCTTGAAAAGCAGTTTCAAGCTAAAGTTAGAATAGTACAATTAATAATTAATAAATAAATTAAATTGATAGTAAATTTAATAATACTTCTATGATATTAATAAATATCTTTAGGTAACACATTTTTCTATTTACTTACAAACAGTAAAATTCTAATTTTTTCCTCAAAATTTTCAAATAAACAATTAATAATCGATAGAAACGATAGAAAGAAGAATAAAAAATTGTGACTTTTTTCAAATAAAAATTTCACAGACTCCCACGCATTATAAATATTTTAGAAAGTTTGGCTTTTGCGGATCACCTTGTGTGCGTTAAGTTGTGTACTTTACAAGACACAGCGACGTGTGTTTTGTAAGAATTCATCAGATGAACGGTCGAAACTCACGCACATCAAACCAAGGTCGCAGGTTGTCAAGTGAAAAGTGTCCCCAAGAGAGAGAGAGAGAGAGAGAGAGAGAGAGAGAGAGAGATGAGCAAATGGACGAAGTTATCAATATTATCCGTATTATAAGCAATTATCATGTATTTCTCATAAATCAGACGATAACCAGGAAATTAGTTCAGGATTTATCAATTGTTGTTTTTAAAAGACCGCGACATCTGATTCCCTACTTCTCTTTATTACATTTCTCTTCGTAAAACTCGAGCTTATAAATAAATGTATGAAGACTTTCATTAAATTCGATTCCAATATATTCGATAAAAAAGGGAGCAACGCAACAGTTTATCTGCGACACCCTGTATATCTTTGCCCTCCGAGAAGTACTGAATTTTGAGGACGAGGCTTTATCCCTACAGGCTTTCGAAGCATCGATCGCTGAAGCATACATAAATGATCCGCGGTGGTTTCCCGGTTTTATTTCGAGACACCTCGCGCATAAAACTCGCACATTTACATCGACGAGTGTCTTCTGATTTGCAAATGATATTAACGTGAGGTTGGATGCGACTCATTGTCAGTTAAAACGAAAGCTTTGCGGTCAGTTAAAGTCATATTACAAATATATTCTTCAATACAAAATTATTCTTGCGGAACGTGAGTCGGTGAATCATGCAACGACGCAAATTCATTCGATAAAATTATGTAAATTCCAAATTTTTTATTCAGAAAATGACGTTAAATTACACTTTTTATATTACAGTTATAAAAGTAATGTAATTATATTACATTTTATTATAAATTACATCTTACATTTATGCGTATAATGTTGATTACATCAGTTATATTCATGTTGTTTTCCTAATTTGGTCTTATTTCGCGTCTATTTCTTCATTTTAATACGGTTCAACCTTGTTTTCGTGAACCTCCGAATTTTGAATAAATGTAATTTTACGGAATAAATTGCCGCCGAATTCTCGCAATTCACCTATTTTTTTTACACGGAATAGTGACTCAACGCGGTCATGCAACCTTGCACGAAGGTCGCTAACGTGAGTACTTCTAATTTATGAGGAGATTCATAAGAGGATAATTGGGCACGACCACTTAACACATTCGTAGACACGCTGACGTGAGCATCTCGTCTAAGTACTGCGACGTGACTACCTATCAGCGACGTCTCCAAAACATAACAATGCTACACGTGATGAATCTTGTCGAAATAATCTTTTGTAATCAAAAGTCGTCGATATATCTTATTAACTACATTATAATTTTTTATTCAATTTTCTTACGAATATAATACGTAAATGTAAAAATAAATTTGATCAAATAATTATCATCATCATATAAAATATCAAATAATTCTTTTTTTAGTTGATATTTTTAATATTTTTCTTCCTTACTTTCTTCCTTGTAAGGAAGAAAGATTATTAAATATCTTTCTTCCTTACAAGATAATTAAAGTAAAAAGAAATAAATGCTTTTTCGTCTTCTTAACTTTGTATATTAAAAATTGTAAAATTTATTATATATTCGATAATTTTTATTATAATTTTTTTTCGTAAATTCGTAATTATTAGAAAGTATGTATTTTCGTGAAAGATGTGATGAAAGATTCTCAATAAAAGCAAACACAAACACCAAATAATTTTTCAATCAAATGGTTACGAAATAATTGAAATGTCAAAGTAAACTTCTCTTAGGTATTCATTGAATTCGTTGGGCAACGCGGCACCAGGCGAGCGAATTACTGCAGAACATTTGATAGCCAGGGGAAATTATCGAGTTAAAATAGATTAAAACGATGATCGCGCACGCACAAATCTAAAGTGTGTTTACGTTCTCAATTTCGCTGTAAAAGCTTGTCTGAAGTACGGTTCACCGAGAACAAGGTCTGCGATGATAACTCGGGCAAAAGGTTACTTAATAAGTAAACTGTTTCGCTTATATTCCAGACGAGAAACGTGAAAGCAATGTGTTAAGAGTACGAGTACTTTCAACATATAAACAAATTTTGTAGGTATTACGAATATGCGGACGTAAGAAAAATATGGCGATGAAAAATGCAGCGAGAAAGTATTGTCATATTGCTTTTAAATGTTATATAAGTGGAAGAAATGAAGAATACAACGCTTACTTACATTTTTTTGTAAATTGAGGGCATTGTTCTGTAACTTTATTAAATAAGAGAAAAGGTGTAACGAGTCACTTTAGAAATAAATATGTTTTCTAGAGGAGAAAACTGAAAAAAATTTAACAAGAAAGTTAATAAGAAATTGTGACATATACTCATTAAAAATATTAATCGCGGAATATACATATTTAAAATTAAAGAAACTATAAATTAAAATTTTTATAGGTATTTATCGTTATTCGGCTACAAGAAATAAAATTTTTATAAAATAGTATTTAATAAAAGACTCAAAATAATGAAGATTATAATATTATAAATTTCTGTGAATTCATATTTCTAAAATCTTCCATTAAAGCGGCACATCTCTGATAGATTTGGTTGCATTTTTATAAGAATTATTTTAACTACAAAGATAATAATTTCCCCAAAGCAAGCAAAAGCAAAACATCGTACATACATTAACATATGATGGATTCTGAGAACCAATAGAGTCATAAGATGCTGTTGCTTACGTAATACTTGTACGAATCAACATAGCCAACAAACAACATTCAACGTGATATATTTGTGTTATGCTTTGATAAATATGTACATTAAAACATTCTTTAAATGATAAAAAGTCATCGAGTAACCAAAATTTTTTCTTATACAAGTTCACATTATCTCTCATTGCTATTCTTTCATCAATCTAAGATCAATCAATTTTTCCAATTTAAACCGAAACCATTAAGAGAGATTTATCGAGACCATTTATCGCTGCCCTCTCCAATTTTTAATATCATTTGCGATTAAATCAAAAATAAATTATTAAAATTCTAAAAATAGCTAAAGAATGTAATCTTGTTATTTCCACATGATCTTCTTGTAATTCATGAAAAACGTTTTTCTCTGAATTGTTTATCATTTAATAATTATTTAACTTTTAATATTAAATAATCTATTTTCGCTAAGAAAAATTCGAATTCAAATTGTTTAAAACATTTTTTAAGTAACAATATTTAAAAAACATTTAAATTCTATGTTTTTATGTGTATTTATACTTATTAATTTCCAAAATCAAGATTATTTTGATTCATGCAATTTTCGCAAAATATTTTCAAAAGAAACGATTTCATCAATAAATGGCAATTACATCGTCAATAGACGGAAGGAACGTTTACTTAATCAAGAAGTAAATATATCTTTTTGTTTCTAGCCAAAAGCTAGTTCGATTTGGAACATGAAAAAGTAAATGCGCATGTCCCATCGACATTGGAAATGTACGAGACTGTGTTTAAGACATTAATAATTCAATCTTGAGTTATCGATTCTGCTGATAACTCATTATATTATATTGCTGGAAGGGAATTTTAATTTATTATTAAAAACAACAGGATTGAGAAGAAGTTATTGATTTGTAGAAAAATTTTCTAAAAAGACAGAAAAAAATCAATAAGAGTCTGTTTTTCAGTCATTTTTATTACGAAAAGAACGTTATGTACATTCATCGTCTCTCTGCATATATATTTAAGATACTCATCCATAAATATTCAAATAAACATCTCGCTAATTGAAGATATTTATCCAAATATTTATTGGTATTAAACACCTTGTATATACAGATGTATGTATAACTAAAAATCTAAAACTATAACAAAATATTATGCTACATTCATCATAAATTGCTTAATTAATAATAATTCTTTCTCAGTTAAGTTTTCACTTAATTTGATCAGTAAATAAAAATTCTTTAGGTTTTCGGCAAGAACGAAATAAATAAGATGTAGGTATTCTTCTATCGATTGCTTTTCCAATCCGTTATTAGAACGCAGCAAATGTAAACTTAACAATATATCGATTTGTCAATATATAAACATATCACATATACAAGATATATATATATATATATATATATATGTATCGATATATGTACATATACATGTATATATGATACATTTATATGTCAATTCGACAATACATCTGTTTTTAATTTCACTTAAAATAGATATACATAATTTGCGATCGTTAGCGATAACAGACATCGATAAAAGGAAAGACAAGATAAAAATAATTTAACTAATGTAAGCTGTTTTAACGAAATTGATAAAATCGATTGTCGATGTCATTGTTGCTGTGATGTACTGCAAAAAAATTTAGATTGCAACAATAGAAGTAACTTTATACTATATAAAAACTCTATTCTAATGTGTCGTGATGTACCAAGTCATTAATAATGACAGTCAAATTTGTATATACTTAAATGGAGAATTGAATAAAATTATCTAAATTTCTTTTTTTTACATTTATACATTTCATATTTATATAAATAACAAAAACGCTGATGTTATCATATGTAAATCACATTTAAGTTTTTATATTTAATTCATACATATATAATTATTATGTGGTTAATATAAAAAAACTTCAATTAGTTCCTATAATTCATGATAACATATTTTATTATTACAATATAAATTAATCTTACAATTAATATATGAATACTGAATAATTTCCGAGGTATTCTTGCATTGCTACGTTTTAAAGTTAATTCTACTAGTTGCAATCCAAGTACAACTTAACGTATTTCTAACGAAATCACGAGTATCTCAAGTAATAAACGCGATTAAGTCACTCGACTTATGCATGATAGATCTTAATCTAGAAAAATACAGTCTATCTTTTTGTTTCTTCAAAAGTATGCGTTACAATAGTTCATTCTGAATCTTTTGAAATTATCAGAATCGCCTATGTTTTCATCCAACGCCCAGATGCGCTCAACGATATTTGTACCGTGTATATACTATCATATATCAATATTTAGTTAAAATCTTGTACAAGAGCTTTCGTATGAAAGATTGATGAAGATGAATTGAATCCCTGCTAGTCCCTCGTGACACGTCACATCAAATGATTCATACAGATTACAATACACAATAAGTATTCTTCACTGATTAAACCCGAACGATCGTGAATATCGGTCAGGTCAGGTCAGATCGGGTCAGGTCGTTTGACTATTTTTTAGCCGACTTCCTCTTGTACTACCAGCCGGTCAGCGCGTCGCGTTAAAAAACATTTGAACAGCGGCGCTGATTTTATTCCCGCTTTCCTTGCTTCAAATTATGCGGATATTCAAACATCGTCGCCCTCATCTGAAATTCAAATGCGAGAATAATTTTGTGATCGCGACATCAATTGCGCGGTCGGATCGATTCGATCGTTCTCAAGTTACCTTCCCCCTCGTCCTCGCCCTCCGCCAGATGAATATCATTCTTTTGTTGCTCCTTATCGTAATCGCCGTCGTACTGATCGTCGCCACCATTAGCTTGCCCATCATCTAATCTAAAACCAGAGGATATAATATGATAAATTTATTAAAACGGAATATACCTTAGACAAATTTAAATAAATAGAAAATTATTTATATACACAATGAAGTTATGTAATCTAAATATTTTATGCATACTAATAAGCATGCTGCTTATTTATACATTATTCAATCGCGATAAAAATGCTGGGGCTTACCCAGGAACTGGATTGAGCTCTTCGCCGACCTCTTGTACCCCATGTCTCAACCAAGCGTCTTTCCCTCTTCTTTCGATTTGTTCGCCAACGTGCCGTGGGGGAGGATTTGCAACAAACGGTGGGTCTAGATTGCCAGCCTCGACCAACGGTTCCTTTTCCTCCTTGTCATCTGGCGCATTCGCCGGGGCGAGTTTCGGCGGCGGTGGCTGCAAATTGTTGTGAATCGCCGCGTCCTCCCGCTTTCGCATCTCTTCTTGCCGCTTCTCCTTATCCGCGTCCTCGTTCTGCTCGATGATTTCCGGTATCGGCAATACGCCGACCGGCACCTTGACCTTCGGCAGTCTGGCTGGTATTGGCACGGGCTTATCGATGAGAGACGGTGATACCAGACTGTTCGCTACTGTGGTGTTCTCCGCTTTTCGAGAACTTGCCACGTTCTGAAAAAAGTTTTTCACACAATTACAGGCGGTACAACGCAGTTGTTCGGTAATCGCAGAAACGGAAATTGCTTGATGTTATGATGTTTTACTTGTATTCAATTCTTGCAATTATATAATATTACAGTAGAACCGGTTTTAGCGACGGTTGTCACTTCTCGAAATACGATGCGGAACTACGATATTTATAACTTTCTATTCCATTTATTAGCGTAATTTATCCTGTCATTATACATCGATTAACAATCTCGCGGCATGAATCTTCCATTGCATAGTTGTGTAAAAGTTGTGTTTATTAACATCAAATAAATAATTTGTCTAACAATGATAAATTATAAAGAAAGCTGTAAATGCGGTGCATGATGCAGCAATTCTGTGCATCGGAATATTTCCAACTGGAAGTTACATTAATTAGCAATCCAAAGAGAGGAAAAGCTATACTATATAAACAGATAAGCTTTTTTTACAGTTCAACAAATTTACAAGCATTTTATTGAGCGCGACTAAAGACAATAGCCTGGAGCATAAAGTAATTGGTGGCGACGATACAGTAAAAGCGCGATGCAGAAGCTGATAATAGTTAGGTCTTTACGAGGTTACCAATAAAAATGCAAGCAGATAAACGTAATAACAATTTATTAATGCATCGTAGAACACAGATTTACAGGCACATTCAGTATGGCTTGCGCGAACCACATTTTACACACATACATGAATAGTTTTATTTCCAGTAAGAAAAGCGAGATAAAGAAGATAAAATATCGGTCGAAAAAATTATATATATGTATATATACACACACATGAGTAAAACTTTCTAAATATTATTTAATTGAATAATATATATTTAATATAATAAAATGTCTGTAAATATTGATCTAGTATTCTTGAAACACTCAATATTTATTCAATATTTGGATTGTGTAACGATAAAGACATCTATAAAACTGTGCAAATAGTACAATATTCAAAAAGATATCTAAAGATGTTTGTAAAATTACATTTTTTAATATCTTTTAGAGATTCTTTAATAAAACATTTAATAAAAATAGTAATTCATTAAAATCATTAATATCTTTTACTGTTAGAGAATTTTACGAGAATTTCCATACATGATTCGGAATTTAATCAATGTTTAATATTAACAGCTTCCGCATTGATAATAACACATGTACATTGAAATAATACATGAACTGTCAGCGAATATATATTTTATATATATTAAATAGTAAATGTTAAGAACAATCTGTCACTGCAATAAATAATATATAAACTGTTAATAATACATAATAACAATATTATATTAAATTTAAATGTCGTTTGCGACAAAAACAATTTCTTAAAGTCACTTAAAGTAAAAAAAATTACAGACTTTCGTTAACAATACATATTTTTCAGAAATTACGGAATAGTAATTAAATAAATGCCAAGCTAAGATAATTTTTTCGTTTATTTATTACTTATAGTTAGAATCATTTTTATAAATTATGTATACTGCAATAAATACGATATGTAATAATTTACAAGGAAAATTATTTTAACCATAAGTAACAAGCATTTAAAGAAAAAGAATAATGAGACTCAAATAAAATAATTGAAAATATGTGAAAATAATTTTGCTTCATTGCATGCATATAAAACTATGCGCATCGGCTACAAACATTTATTTATCAAGCTTAATACAAATTTTATGTATAATAGAAAGTAATAGAGAAAAATTATAATAAAAAAATTATTTCGAGAAGTTATGAATATGAAAATAGAGAAACTTTACTATCGTAATCCTATGGCAATAGCACTAATATTTACCCCAAAAGCATACAGAACATTGTTAGCAAAAAGTAATTAGTCCTAAAATATATTAAAAATATCTAATGCTTTATTTGACTTAGAAAATAAAGTAACTTTAATTTAAACAACTAATTAGATCTTTCCTATCAATCCGTGTATAATTACGTAAAAAATCTTTTGTTAATGAATAATGAATTAATCATACATTAGTAATTAATATTAATAATTAGATATTGTGGTTTATGTTATTAATAAAATAATTATCATTGATTTTTCACCAATTCATAATTTATTAATAAAAATCATTTCCATATAGAATTACTACATAACAAAAAAAATTAAAAAATCTTTTACGCAATTCACAGATTCAAAGAATTTGACTCCAATTGCACCATTGTTTTCGACAAGTTGAAAATAACTTGATCGCGTAATAATGAATTAAATGCAATGTTTAACGAATTGCGCTAAGGGGCACCTCACGATTGAGGATCCCATCTACTCTTTCCTGCAAAGCTTGCAATTCGTCATCCTCTGCATGGGCTTTGACACCGGTCGATCGACTAGACGCGGCCGTGGATGCTTGCTCGATAGCAGGTTGCGCCAATGGTTGCTCGGCTTGCGAACCAGGCATCGCCGAACCATTATCATTCCTCGGACCATCGTCATCTCGATTCAGCGGCGGTGACATTACCTGTTTTCTTTGTTCTTCTTCGAGGCCATTCTTCTCTTCGACTATAACATTTGGACGCTCGACCACGTTTTTCTGCTGCTTTTGCTGTAAGTCGTTAACCGAGGATTCGCGCTGCTCGCCGTTCTCTTTCACTTCGCCCGGGCCAGCTGGAACGATGTTGCCATTCTGCTGAACGAACCTGATATCGGTGGCCGGCTCGTTGGCATCGTCGTTTAATGTCTTTTCCACCGACGGAGTCGCTCCTCCGACGACTCCTGCGCGACGATCATGAGACACGTATGGTGGCTGCGGCGCACTTACCTGTTGCTGTTGCTGTTGCGGCGCCGGAATTGGTTGCGAATCCTCTTTCTGCAATTGCGACATCGACGCTCGTGGAGTCATCAAAACTGAACTAGGAGATGTACTTCTAGTATTGAATCTCTGGAATGCATAAAAACAATCACAGTTTTTATACATCTTTATTAAACTGTCGATTCTTCTCGTAAAATTTTGAATGCTTAAAATATATAAAACAGTATTGACTTGGTAAACAAGCGTATGTTTAATTATTTTCCAATAAGATGCAATTATTGATTATTCCTTGTATAAAGTAATTATTAACCGCCTTATATATTTTAAGCTGTTTATGCTCATTATAAATGATACTAATATTAAAATAATATTAACTGTTTTTAGGAAACAAGTGATGTACCTTGGCACTCTCCAATTCGCGTCTCAACTGGAAAATCTCCTTTCTAAGATGTTCGACAGTACTACCGGCATTGTCCGTATTTTTCAACAGTTCGTCATACTTTTCTTGCAATCTGGTCTTCTCGTCATCTATTTCCAGGTACTTGGTCTTCAAGTGCTCCAGAGCCTTGAACTTGTCCTCTTGAGCTTGCCGGATGCGAGCGCGTAAGTCCTGCAGCGTCGTTTCTAGCCTGCTGGTCTCGTCCAGTGCCTGCTTCTCGCGCTTCTTACACTCCTCCTGCAAGTCCTGATGCTCCGTCTGCAGGAGCTTGTAGGTCTGTTGAAGCGAATTAAACCTCTGCATCGCCTCTATGCTGTCCTTATCGCGCAGAGACTTCTCCCGCGTCGCCCGTTGCTGCAATTCTTGCTTTACTGCGGCATTCGAGCTCTTTTCCTCGGCCAGGGACTTTTCCAGCCGTACTTTGTACTCAAATATTACTGGAAAGATCATATATTATTATGTTACCAATAAATCTTGATGAGTAACTAAATCAGAAAAAGTTTAATTGCCTATGATCCGCAGCTGATCGATTTATAAAAATGAAATACAAGTCTATGACTCGCGAGATTCGTTATAAATGTATAATTCGATCGTAAAATTTGTGCATTAAGATCTTTTTTTCCGCAACAAATCTTTCTTAAATACAAGTAGCTTAAAATCTCGGATATCTATTGTAATAGCACAATTCGATTTCAACTTCAATCCCTAATAACATTCAGTTATTTACGTCTTGTTGTACTGAACTTACCTTGTAATTGAGCAGCAAGAGATTCTTGCTGATGAAGGCATTGCACTTGCAATTCTTGAAGCCTGGTCATCTCCGAGATGGTGTTGCGGTACACGATCATTGTCAAGACAACCACCACTACGCAGCCCCCGTACAAAGCCAGGCGGCCACCTCGGCCTCTGCCAAGCCGCGAACCGCTCATCACTGTTGGCAGAAAAAATGTATTTATTGTAATATTATCTATTATAAAAACAATCAAGGTTGTTGGATTGAGCGAAAAAAAATATCATGCGTTTAATCATAGAATTATACACGCGTGTATAATTTGGCGTGATATAAATATAATATGATACAATATACTGCCTCGCATTATCGCAAATATCAGAACATGTAAAACGATTTTAAAATGTACATCGAAATTCTGTCAAACATATCCTCCCGATAATTATGATTAAAAATATACGATAATCTATGACTTCTAATTTCTAGCGTAAGTACGTCTTATCATTGAACAGTCAGCCAACGACTAATAAAAATTCGCCAACGTATAACAGAGGCAAGAATAAAGGTCATCAATTATCAACAAGGCAAACCAAAATATCAGATAGTATGAGAGAGTTCATATCTATTACTTAAAAGTAATTAAAGTTACGTGAATGCTCTTTCTTTATTACTCATTTAATTATAAATGTTTGTATTCTATTTTAAATCTTGAATTTTATCAGAGAAACATCAATTAGTGTTTACACGCTTGACGGTTTGCTGCAATAGCAAACAAAGTACAGTTTTCGAAATGTGTCGCCCCATAACGAAATATACATCAAAAGCGACGGCGATCATAATTAAAGATAAAACAAAAACATTAAATAAGTTCATGGGGTGAGAGAAAGGAAAATAATTACTGTATATCTTGTTTGAATTTCTTCAGGAATGATGACATACTTCCGCTTTACTTCAAAATTTATGATTTAAAAAATACTTGCTTTTTTTAAATTGTATTAAAACAAGTAAAATATCATTTGCTATCATCTTTCTTTAATATTTATAACACATAAATTATTATATTTAATTCTTATTAAACATTAAACATTAATATGAAATATTACTTTAATAAAAGATTATAAATAAGAAATTAAATTACTTTTTGATCTCTAGATAAAAAATTTCTTTTTGAAAAGATTGTCGCAATATATTGTTTGCAGTTATTGTTTGCAAATGCTATTTATCGTTTTAATTAATGTTTAAATATCTACTAAAATAACAAGGAGAAATATAAAAAGTATTAGATACTGGTATAAAATAGATGGGACTAAATAGAAAAAGAAACGGAAGAGTATCAGGGTCAGGATATCCAGATATTATTAATGTAATTTACGAAACAGCCCCGCTGGCCTTATTAGTCCGACAGATCGTTTAGCTTTCACTTTCGTTTCTTTTTCGTATCGTCCTACTGCCGTTCGACCTCGGAAAAACTCAAGTCGCTCAAGTATTGTTATGCCTTCGCTAGTCGGAGCTCTAGATAGAAATTAGCAAAACCTAATTACGCGCTATTTAATTCTTTCACTCTTTGCGTGTATGCAGTTGTGTTTTACTAAAAGAAGGGAAAAAAAGATTAAAATCAATTAACAGAAATTCTTGCGGCAAAATTGGAGATCGACTTTAAAAGAATTAAAATCTATCTTCTTTCTATTAAAGATTAAATTTCATATTTAATTATAATAATGATATTAAAATTTCAAAATCCACTCGAGGTTTTTCAATTAAGCTCAATTTCGCTAAAAGGAATTTTTTTTCGAGTCGCAAAATATTTCCAGTATTACGTAATAACAATACATTCCAATAAATGCTATTTGTAGTAAATATTAAAAATACGTGCGATTGATTATAATAAATTCGCAAGCGAGATAATATGTTACGTTAATCTGAAAGACATCTTAAAGGGATCCTGTAACCATCCGCGGTACTAAATTTTTGTAAAAGGATTTCTTCGTATTACTTTCATAGATTTGGAAATCCTTTTACAAAATGAAAGTATAGACATTAATATGTGTCTGCTCGGTAT
>VBVR01002915.1:0-19948 GCA_011638315.1 Tetramorium parvispinum | reverse complement strand
GTCTGTGACATTAGTCCGTCATTTCTCCGTCATTTTCACGTCATTTAGAAAGTCATTTTTGGTCAGAACTGACCAAATTATGACGTTAAAATCACGTGTTCTTGCTACCTGGGTAGTTTCGTATAAAAGTTTTGTAGTTTTTAGGCACAAAACAACTATCATCCCTACTTTTTTGGAATGTTTTTACTTTAATCCTGTGAAAAAGTTTTTTAATTCTATAAAGCCAAAAAAATGCCATTCTTGCAGAAATTTCGAGTCACTCAGATTGATATGAAGTCGATACTCGTGGTTCATTTTTGCGCGCACTTTAATCCTGCAAAAGGATTTTGTATTCTGTAAAGCCAATTTGGTAATTTATAATGTCATAGCTTAGAATTTCGGCCTACTCAATCGGTACTCCAGCATCCCCTTAAATGGTTCAAACTGAACTTTATTGTGAGCATAATTGTTACTTACAAAAGTTATCTGTGTTAACGAACGGAAAGGTATGCGTAATTTTTTTATAATAATTTAGATATTTTGATATAATAAAAGTTATAGCTCTGTTTGAAATGAATACTACGATTTAATATAAGGTTTGTTCTTTATTACTGAACTACTTGCACTGTACACTATTGACACCAAAGTGTTCTTTATTGCAGTGCAACTTATTATATAACTATATAATTATTGCATAAAATTGTATTTATAATCAAAATTTGAGAAAATTAAGCTTTAATAGTGTTAACTTTTGTCAAATTTGAAAAAAAGTTTTGAGATATTACACTTTGCTATGTGCGAAAAAGCTACTATCATGACTCATTTTGTATGTACGTTTTGTTTTTTATAAATAATATATTTAATGTATCATAAAAATCAAATGAAATTAAAAATGTAAAATTATAAACTTTTTGTTGTCTTTACAAAAAAGATTAGATACATTTTTAACATGAAATATATATGTTATTTATCCCATAATATTATGGCCATCTTTTCCTTAAAAATCAGGTAAGCTGGCCAATGCCAATGTTGTAATATTATAATAATATAAAATTTCTGTGAATTATTTTTTTTATCTCAATAGTATTGTATACTTTAAGCTTCAGTGAAGCCATATGCTGAATGATATTAAAAAATATTAAAAATAAAGATGTTTTTTGCATTTTAAAGAATTATGGCCATCTTATCCAGATTTACCTAGATATACGAAATATGTACATATTAGTTCATACTAGTTTCCTTCCTTTGTAAAATTTCTATTTAATTTAAGAAAAATAATAATAATAGTAAGAAGATATAAAAAATAATTAAAAGAGTAATTTTTGTTTTTTTCTTTACAATAAGTTAAGTTTGAAAAAATAAGAAAAATTGCCCATATATAATCATATGCATATGTATACTTTCAATTATATATAAAATCGTGAAAAGATCATATATGATTGAAAGTCTATGTTTCTGATTATATGTATATGGACAATTTTTTCTCATTTTTTCAAACTTAACTTTTTATAAAGAAAAACAGTACGAAAATTATCTCTTTAATTATTTTTTTATGCCTACTTACTATTACTATTACTTTTCTTATATTAAATAAAAATATTACAAAGGAAGGAAACTAGTATAAACGTATATGGACATATTTCGTATATAATTATATATGTATATTTATATATAGTTATATATATTTATATACCTATGTTCGTATATAAACAACTTTTTCCCGGGTATTTATTGTTAGTAACAAAAAAATTGACATAAATTTATGCAATACAGATTACCTGAAAGCAAAGTGAATCAAAATAAAATTATGGGAGCAAAACAGCAATTTTGAAAAGAGATGAAACTGGAAATATTTTCATTAATAAAATTAGATACGTTACTTGTATTTCTGAAGGTATTGAAACTAATTATCTAAACATAAATAATTATGAACAAGTAATTAAGAAATCAATAAAGATAAAAATTTATATATATTTTTATTTTTTTGGGATGACTGGAATTTCAAATTTTGCAGAAATTGATTTTAGTTGTGACTCAATAAATTACACAAGTCAGTATATATTCCGTTAAGTACGGTTAAGTGATAATAATAACGAAACCAATAAAGAAAATTAACAAAAAACTACATGGAAAATATCATACAAGAAAATGTAGAAAATAAAAAAGAAATATTTTCATGGTTTCAGATGCAAGCACGAAATTATTTTTATATTTGTATAAAGCAAAAATACATTTAGTTACACTGAGAAAAATTAGAAATAAAAAATGTCATACAAAATAGGTTGAAATGGTAGCACATTTATATTTTCTTTGTTACCAGAAGAGTCTAAATTTATGTAATATCATAAGATGCACCATGTTATCCAGTAATCACAAAATAACAGTAATGTAATGTTAATGTTAAAATTTCTTACTCAACAATATAACTGTTATATACAAGACATGTTAGTCTTGTATATAACAGTTATATTGTTATGTTGTAGTTATGTTGTTGAGTGGGAAATTATAATATTGACGTTACATTATTGTTACTTTGTGTTTACTGGATAATTACTGCACTAAAACGTTCTTTATACTTACTTGCACTAACTTATTTTTACTTGCACTAATTTAGTTCAGTTCAGTGCAATGTGAACTCAGTGTAGATATCTAAGAATAAACCTATGAATATTTTACATATTATACGAGGTTTATCAACTTGAAATACCGCGGACGACATCTATCTTTTCATTTTCAGGCCTGTAATATGACTAACTTCTGACTCGTGCATTAGAGAGTATTATGATCAATTGACAACAAGACATATGTCAATCTTTAATTTTTTAGCGAGCAAAATAAAATAAACAAGGAAATTTATTTTTTAACAAAATGCTTACTTAAAAAATAGTTAACAATGTAACTTTCTTTATCGAGTATGAAATTGAGATCTACATCGAAATTTACTAAAAATAAAACTATTGTCTTTTTCAAATAATTTCTATTTTAGACAAATATATTATTTAGTGTAATATACTATTTTAATAATATATTATTTTATAATACATTGCTGAATTAGAATAATTTTATAATTAAAGAAATTTCAGAACATGACCGTTTGATAAGTTTAGAATTTAGACAATTCCGTTTATATGTATGTGAAATTAACTGCTTTTAATAAATCGTCAATGTCTTGTGATATGCTGTTTACGGAGATAAAATCGTCTTTCTGTCTCAATGTACCTCAAAACATCGATAAAATCATGAGGACCAACGCGAACTGAACTGAATACAGGTTTGGATTTCCGATAGCGGACACGATACACAGCACGCTTCTACTACTCTTCCAAGTCGTGTATTTGCCAGAAAAGGTTTCTCGAGTTTATTCAACGGGATGACCCGTAAATCCTCTTACTGAACGTACCGTACATCCGGTTCAATCATTTTAATCTCGTAACTGTATACCTGGGACGAAACCTTAAGCGTTTGAAAATCTGTGTGTGTGTGTGTGTGCGCGCGCATGTGCACGCGCGTATTCCTCGCACGTGTTACAACAGCAAGTATCACTTGCTGAGCTATTGAACTCTTGCTCTTGCTTTTCATCCCAACGCGAAACCTTTCTTGCTGTTGAAGATTCTTTGTAATATGAGAAGCTTGTGTTTCATTTAGTGTCTTGATATACGCGTCGTAACACTATTAAAACCGCATTAAAACAAAAAACTTACAACAGTAAAAATAATCTTTATTAGTTGCTTCACTTCTGATAATTAGATTTTTATTCAATTACAAAAGCTATTTTCATCCAAGTTAGATTGATAACTTAATAATAATATTTTTGCGTAAATTTTCATTTCGTACATTTATTTCGAACTCAGTAAACTTCGCGAATATTTGTCGATCTCAGAAAACAACTCCTAATAAGAATAGTAAATATACGTAATTAATCAAATCGATAATCGATTTGAATTTCAATACTAGAGGAAAGTCATCAATACTAGCATAGACCCCATAAAGCGGCATCCCTCCATTTCTCGGAAATTAAACATTACACTATACGAATACCGATAAAAACATGATCTCCTTAGATAATTAAAGAAATAGAAATCACTAGTTCATACATTCGTAGTTTTTTTTCTATATAAAATTTGATGAAAACGAATTCTTCAAGAGCGAAAATACAATTTGCATTTTCTCTTACAAATTGGACAGTTTTGGAGTTTAAACAATAGGGAATGTATATTGATAATATTACATCATTTTATATATTTGTATCTTCCAAAAACTGTTTTATTTATACATGTATCTGTCATATTTGCCTCGTAGTGCAGTTTTAAACATAAAATTGTTCCTGTAGCGTTAAACGGTCTACATTTCTTCGTGAAAACAGATCATAGGTTTAAAATTGCTTTTATTTTCAAAATGTTCTATTCTCATCTTTTAATTTTATAAAATTAATTGTTTAATTTATAAAAATATATTTTACTATTTAGTTAAACAATTTATTTATTTCTTTCACTTTCATATTCTTTTTTCTCATAATATGACTTAAAACATAAAATCCCTGTACAACGATACATTTCTCAATGAGAATAAAGGTAACATAGATCTGATAATATCACCAAAGTTGACAACTTTTACCTCACTTATTGTAACCTTAAATACGTGTTCCAGTTTTGGAGCCCAATTTCTCAGACACTCTTTTTAACATGTGTTGCGAAAATATTAATTAAGTGCAAAATATGAAATAATATTATAGTGACTACTATACCATTTGATAGAAGACGCTTTCTAGTTCGTATTTCTGCTATCAAATTTTTATTTTTAGCTTTTGTTTAAGAAATATTGTTAAAAAACAAACTGATGTGCCGGTATTGGTGATTTTCCTTTAATAAACATTATTTAAGATTACTATAAAGGTATTTAAAGCGAAAAATATTAACTTAGCTAGGGTTCAAACTTAAAACTCAGTAGAATTCAACGGATTCGACTACTGAGGTATATGATGATATTCATCGTAATAACCGATAATCAGGAAAAAATCTTCAGGAAAAATAAATAATAATTTAATTATGTGATTTCTAATTCAGCTGTATTTTAAGCTGAACAAATATTTGGTGTGTAATTTACTGAATTGAAAATAAGTGTACAAAAATTCATAGGGAAATATTATTATCAAGCTATCAAGATTCAGCTTGAAAATGGCTTTTCTCTCTATTAATTGTATATCAAGCGATGTGATAACTTCGCGACACCAAGTACATAATCAGATGCTGGTTGTGTAATTACGATACGTCATCGAGACGTTACCACATAGTTTTATCTAGAGTTTTCGCTTTGACAAGTTTTAAAATACCTGAAAAATGAAAACTATAAATAAAAAATATATTAACACTTTTATTACACAATGTTGATACAAACTTTCAGTTCCAATGAAATTGGTACAGTCAATCTCGAGATCTTAAAATTAAGTATGTGAAAAATTTTCATCATCATTTTAACGTTTTAGAGTTCAATCACGTACACAAAATAATTTGTCCATCAAGGTGTCTCCGCAATATAACATTATACTATTATTTCAGATTCTTCAGTCACACGCATACATATGAAAAATTTGACATTTCAGATTTTTCACATAGAGAAGAGTTGCTAAATGCGTATCATGTATCATGCGTATCATGCGTTTAAGGTATTTTTGATTATATTTTGCATTTTTGGTACTTTTTGGAACGTAAACAAAAGTTGGAAATTGAACCTTGATATTTAAGGCATCTATTATTACATGTTAAACATTTTACTAATAACAAATTAATGTGTTATAAGTTCTTTTGCAACATGCTATAAAAGGTACGGTTTAGCAAATCGGTCGCCTAAGTCGTACCTCCTCAAAAAGTATTAAATTTATGGATCAAAATAATTAAAAATATAAGATTAATAAAAGGAATCGTAAACTAATACCTGTTTTATTTATAATTTACCAATGAAATATTTAAAAATTAATCAATAATGAAAAAGTTAGGATAACATAATGGAACCTGCTTGTATATATTTTTGCAATTAATATACATATTTTTATTTATATTAATTAGTTTTATTATTACAAATTTTTAGTTTCATATTGATATTATTGTAGTGGTATGATTTGGGAAACGAGATTGTTGATGTATGGAATAATACACGCAAATCTGATTACTATATTTTATTTCGTGTACATTCTTCTTCCCTCGTATATCCTACTCTACTAAAGCGGCGTACTCATTGCCATACCATCCCCCCTTGAAAGATTCTCTTTCAATTAACTTTAATTAATGAATTGCAAATAAATCCTCTTTATAGACTTTTCAAATTAACACAAATAATTTCCAACTAACGTTATAAACCAAATATGCTTGGATAAATTAAATATACACGGAAAAAATTGCTATGGATGTTACAACATTTTCTATGTTTGGAAAAGAAATATATGTGAATTCAAGTTACATTAATGTTACATTAAATGCAGCTGTTAAGATATACTCATTTATACGGTTCTCACAATTGTAGTTTTTATGATAAATAACATTTAGTTACAATACCCTCATACATGGTTGCCTCAACCGAAATAGTATGTTGAGAGATCTATAGGATACAATTGCGCGCATAGACATATACAATGTCTATGGTTGCAAGATACAAAAACACGCTTCGTATAAATAGAGATTGTGTGTGACATCAGATTAAGATAGAATAACATATATGTAAAGTAAAAGTACCAATAACTGGCCGTTTAAGCGTGCACCTAGAATACATGTTAAATTTAAAATACAAAATCAATTTCCTAATAAAAAAAATTTGGTAGATCGAAAGATACCGATATTTTGTATGAAATGAAAACAGCGAAACAGTTTTTTTCGATATTTTATTAATTATACGCAAAAATTAAAATTGTTTAGATGTTCCAATACATGGCCAGTTCGAAATGAGTGTACCAGCGTTTAATTTTGAACGTTCTAGTAACTGGCCATAAGTTTGATAACATATTAAAAATATTAAAAATATAATTATACACTTGATAATGGTTAAAGAACACAGAAAATAAAAACTTTGGTCATTAATTTAAATCTCTAATACAAAATTTATATTTAAGAAATTAGATTTTTTTCTTGTTTGATCCGCAATAATTTTTTTTCAGCCATCAACTTCTTGATTTCTTCATCTATTTTCTTTTTTTGTTCAATGGCATTCTTCCTCGTTTGCTTTTCTTCAGCGTTTCTTATTTTCTTTTCTTCTCTCAGTTTTTTTTTCTTCAATTTCTTTCTGTTTACATAATTTTTCCTGCTGTATTTTTTTTGTTCTTTCTGCCATTCTTCCGAAGTCAATACTGTACATTTCCTTTTAGTTGTTTTCTGTTTTTTTTGTTTTCTGACGTCTGAAGGCCAGACAAGAGCTTTTTGAAAAGCTTCAGGAACAGAAAGGTTCTGCGTACTTTCGTTAATGTGAAGATATGTAAAAATAATATTACAAAAAATTTTGTGAATAACTAAAAAATACTATTAGTATTTTATATAAACCTTTGTTAAATGTTTTATTTTGAGTTTCTTTAAAACTATGTTTTCCTTGATATCAACAACTTGAACTAGTTTTTAGTTCCAAGCTAAGATCCAATGCATTAAAATCAACTGTGTTTTCCTTATTATCCATATTTAGCACTATAAACAATATCCAATAATAATGTCCAAAATTATTCTAATTAGATCAAATTAAAATTTCAAATAAAATTTAAATTTTAAATTCAAATCTTGATAAAATTATTTATTTTCAGCGCAACTAATATTCAAAAGCTGCTCATTTGTATTTATATTTTCTTGAAGATTTTTAGACGACACGTTAGTTTTTTCAATCATATTTTCAAAATTTACTTCAGCTGACATACTGTTGTCAATTATTTTAAAAGATTTCTCATTAAAATTCTGATCAACTGTAATAAGCATAAATGTATAAAATTAGACTATTTAAATTCATTTTTCTTAAAATTATGTATAAATATATCTTACAAAACTTCATGAAATTGATCATAATCATCTAAAGCTCTTTAATAGATTCTATTAAAAAAAGACAAATCAAAGCAAAAAAAACAATAATTTAAATAAGCATTTGAATGAATTTGAATTTCTATGATGTTGCTATGTTTGTGAAGTTGGCATATCATTTTCCAGCAGATCAAAAATAAAAAGGAGTTCTTGTCGGATGCAGTCGAGTTCTACAGTTCCTGATACTTTTTAGTAATAGTTCTGGTGATTTTACCCAAAAAAACAGTCGATCGAAAAAATGATCTGCTAACTTCCCGTAGCAGATCATTTTCTAGCAGATCAAGGATGGATGATTGGAGAAAGTTTTTATGATTATGTGACTACTCAGTTTTATACTTGGCTTGTGAAGAACGATATTGAATTCCCAGTGCTTCTGTTTGTAGATGGCCATGTGTCTCATTTAATCCTGCCTTTAGCACAATTCTGTAAAGCGAATCAGATTGAACTTATCGCTTTATATCCCAATGCAACACATATTCTGCAACCACAGTATTCCATCCTCTGAAGACACAATGGAAGAAAGTAGTAGATCAGTAGAGAATGAATCATAATGCACAAAAACTGAAGAGAGAAAATTTTGTTCCTATATTAAAACAAGCTCTGAATTTAATGCCACAATTACTAACAATCATCGTGAATGTTGAAACTACCAGGCTGGATGACTGGTGAATTTGCATGGCTATCAGAAGCAGGAAGAATTGATCGACAAGATCCGAATTCATTCTCCGAAGCAATAAAATCAGAAGAACACTCGCAATGGCTCAACGCGATGCACGAAGAACTGTCATCACTAAAGGAAAATGACACGTGGGAATTGGTACCACGACCATTAAATGTACAAGTAATTCAAAATCGATGGACATTTCGTATAAAAACAATGGACAATGGAACTCCTCGCTTCAAAGCACGTTTAGTTGCGAAAGGTTACGTATGAAAGGAAGGGAGAATATGCAGATGGGAGAAAATACAGACTATGAAGAAACATACAGTCCAGTAGCGCGGTGTGACACCGTTCGAGCATTAATAGCAGTCGCCACCTCAAAACAGATGAAACTGAGGCAATTCGACGTAAAAACTGCCTTTCTGTACGGCACACTACAGGAGGAAGTATACTTGGAACAACCAGAGGGTTTCAACGACGGCAGCGGTCGAGTATGTCGATTGAAACGAAGCCTTTACGGACTCAAACAGGCTCCACGTTGTTGGAACCGACGCTTCATACAGTTCACGAAGAAAATCGGACTAAAAACGAGTACCGCTGATCCATGCCTATTCTATAGAAATAAAGGAAAGAATTCCTTATAAGTTGTCATCTATGTAGATGATGGATTAGTCATAGGAAACAACGAAGAAGAAATTCAAGAATTTCTACAGCAATTGGAAAAGGAGTTCAAAATCTCACTTGGCTCACTCAAAAATTTCCTGGGCATACAAATCAAGAATCATTCAGACGGATCCGTTTCAATAAGTCAAGAAGACTACATAAAGAAACTGCTAGAAAAAATCACATAAAGAAACTGCTAGAAAAAAATCACATGGAAAAATGTAACACCGTATCAACACCTGCTACTCACGAAGATCTTAATAACAAGGAAGAGATAAACGAGAAAACTCCTTATCGTGAGGCCGTAGGAAACCTAATGTACCTAATGACCACGACACGGTCAGACATCGCGTTCGCGGTGAGCAAAGCTGCACGTTCCATGGATAAACCCACGAAGCAGAATTGGACCGAAATCAAGCGGATCCTCAAATACTTACAAGGAACTAGTAATTACGGAATTAAATACAAAAGAGGATCTGAACAATTGAACGAATACACGGACGCAGATTTCGCAAGAGATACTGCAACAAGACGCTCAACCTCCGGTATGGTGGCACTACTATCCGAACCGATCGTTGCTGCAAGTGAAGGAGCCAAACAACTAGTGTGGCTGTCACGTCTACTGTCAGACCTATTAGATCCTGGCGAACTCTCTCCAACACTACATGTTGACAACGCTAGCGCAGTGGCAGGGAAGCTGGCAAGGAACCTCGAGTTCCACAAAAGGACCAAGCATATAGAGGTTCGGCACTTCTATGTTAGAGAACGAGTAATAAACGATGACCTCAACATCAGGCATATCGAAGGAACAGAACAGCTGGCGGACCTGCTTACAAAACCCCTTGAACGCACCCGCTACAACAATTTACGCAAAGGAATTGGAGTCTGTTCCAATGTTCTGCTCAATAAATGCAATGTTTTGGAGGAAGTGTTGGCGAAAAACACTGCAGTCAAGCATTCAAAAAGAGTGCTGCCCTCTTGTAAAAGAACAGGAGAATCACTTTCTCCGAACTCTTTGGCATATCACAGTTGTCACTACTAATTTTACTTTCTCTTTTACTTTTTCGTCCTGTTCAGTAGTCGAGTATATAAGTCTCTTATAATAAAGTGTGCATTCCTTCATAAATAACGTTGTGTCTCCATTTATTACACGAAATAACCCAACAAATGATGCGACGAGTCGAGTGCTAGACTCATCAAGTTCGATTCTCAATGATACTCGATCAACTCAAGAATCACTTGGCAATAGACTCGAGTCTGAGATACCGAGTACTTAACCGAGTAGCGAGTATACTGTACAAGATACTCGTCACTACTCGTATCTCGTATCACGTATGCGCTTTCCTCCAGTAGCCGAACGGCCTTACTACACTGAGAGAAATTTCTGATGACGCTATCCAGAATTCAGAATCGGTTTACCAAACAGTATAGAGAATAATCGTGTAACAAGACATCTAGTTAATAATACCAAACTATCTGGTAAGCGCATTGTTTGATTAGAATTACAACAATGTTTAGATATGTTTACCGAACGTCTAGTATAACGTACGATTTATTTGATAAGCGTTACGAAAGTCGGAAAAGAAAGCGTCTTAGTGAGAGATAATTGACTATCGTGTCGTCAGACGGGCACCACACGTCTAGAGGAGATTACCAAACGGTGTAAATACCTATGACTAAATGTCTCTGTATCGACTACTATGACGCGTTAAGGCGCCGTTATCAGAATTTTGGATGTATGAACCACATATCGCGTACAAGTTCACTATGCTACGTCTCACAAAACGAGTATAGTTTTAATCACTAAAAAATTTCTCTCAGTGTAGCACATGCACGAATTGGTCGTTCAGCGCACATGCGGCACACCACAATGTGGTTGTAGAAATTTATATTATACGTATACAGACTGCGACGCCATTGTCAAGGCAAGCGTGGAAACGTTTAAATGCGTAGTTGTAATCGTTTTGTGTCTTACTTATTGTTAAGGATGATTAGATTCTGGTTGTTGAGTTATGCACTGCACTTTATTACAAAGATGTCACAATTTCGTCACACTCTTTAGTCTTACAAGTTTAGCTCGTTTTATAATGCTTCGCACGTGCTTAGTCTAGCGCTCACCAAGAAGGAGTGAGTGGTAACTCACGGTAACGAATTTCAGGTCCTCGACCCTCGATTCCTATAATCGCTGTTCCGTCTTTTCGACCTAATTTGTCTTGATCTTATCTACGTATAGCTCTGCTCTCGATATATACAAGTCGACACTTCCTAACACTTATAATTTGCCTGTTTAGTAAATTCAGTTTAATTACTTTATAGTTGCAACTATTTTTTATTTTTTATTGTTAAAAAATATAATGTTCCAAAACTTAAATCAAGCGTGTGGAAATTTTTTAAATAAAAACATAGCGGAAAAAACCACAGTGCAAACTATATAAAAATACTTTCAATAATTTTGGAAACACAACGAATTTATTAAAACATTTTTAAAAAATTCCTCTACTCTCCAATATTTCAATTAAAGTTAATTCGTCGACAGATGAAGACTCCGAAATAATTCTAAGATTAAGGATCTCTACTTTTCACATTCCACAACTCGAATCGATATTTAAAATTTAAATTAAATTAAAAAATCTTTATATTCGAGGATTCTAATATTTAAATTTTAAATGTTAAAGAGAGATTTTTTAATTTAGGCGAATCTAGATTTGAAACTTATAATAGTCTATCCAGTGAGAAATGAAGATCGAAAAGATATCGAATTAACGTCGAATTGATGCCTTTTCGACGCAAAAGACGTCAAATCGATATCGATTCGACATCAATTTGACTAACCATTTCTCACTGGGATAATACTCGTATAACTCGATTCGAGTCAGGATTCGATTCTCTTTTAACACGAATACGAGTTACTCGATTCTCAAATTGGATGACTCGTCGCATCACTACCGGAAAGCCTCTTTCACTACAATAGAAGATCCAGTCCACTAACATTTTCTCTTCTTGAGCTGTCAAATACGTATTGGGTCCTCGTACACTCTCAAGTGGAATAATCTCCTACTGTTTTGCGTACAAAGTACTCCTTGGTACTTTAAACGTAGCAGCAGCTCTTCGAGTAGACTTTTTTCACTTCTTCTAAAGCTTAGTATATATTTTCTTGTGTGTACTTTTTTTCATATACTGTTTTAGACCGAATTTTCTTCTTTTTACTGTTTTTGCCCATTGTATTTGCTATAATAGAAAAGGTAAAAATTAAATAGTAAAAAATCCAAAAGTTAATGTTAGTGTATTACACAACAATAAAAAAAAAGTCTAGAAGTGTATAAAGCGTGAAAAATGTATAAAATATTTAATAAAACATAAGTAAAACCGTACTTAAAAATCATTATGAAATGTAGAAAAATTTTGAGATTATCAATATAACATATGCAAAATACGAAGAAGAAAATGCATAAAACTTTACAAATCTTCTAAATAAAATTTAAGATTTTTTTAAAATAAAGTTTACAGTAAATATACTTACGATTATTATGCGAAAAATGTGCACACGGTGATAAAACTTGAGTAGACTTTATTGCGGCTATGTTTTAGGACACATGAATGAGCACGTGTAGCAGCGGTTCGACCGATAACTGACCGATCGGTTAGCTATCGGGCATACAACGTTATCCTGTACTAATAAATAGCTACGCAAATATTTATACAAAAAACAATTTAAACGTGAAATGCTTTGCTTTCTATTTATGGTATATGTTATGAAGATTCTATAACACCTCTTTTAGGCACAAAAACTTATTATTACGATATTTATAGGTTTAATCATGAGCAGTGATTTTCTTACCTAAACCGTAAGAAATCAAATAAGACCGCGATTCCTTCGACTACAACTTTTTAAACATTTTTAAAAATATTTTATACAGAGAATTAAATAGCATAATTTTTAATATAAGACCCTTAATGTTCAAGTTATATTAATTAGTAAAAATATTTTTTAGATTTTATGCCAAAAGCTTAAAAAAATAAAACTCTTATCAATGGCCAGGTAATGGGCACTGGCCAGTCATTGGTACTTTTACCTTAACTATGATTGCAGGAACTGTATCCAAGAATAATAATCATTACGGTTGTAACATCCATAAAACAGCTACCCTTGCTAAGGTTGAGGCAACTACATAGCTATTTCCAAAGTATTATGGTTATCATTTTCTATGCATAAGCGAAAATCAACATTATTATTCTGTTGTGGCAACCTTAATTTTTTTTCGTGTACCTGACAACAGAATTAAACTAACAAGTCAATACTTTTGTAGATAAATGCTCTAATGCTATCCTCTCTTCCATTTCTATATGACTAGAGAGTATAATTTCTTACAAACTAAATAGTTCGTACATAATATTTAATGTAAACAATCTTCTTCTTCCATCGATAACGGGCATACCTTGGCAACAGCTCTCTTATTCAATCCGCTGGAAGTTTTGACTGATACCACTCGGACTACGTTATCTGCGCTTGGATGAGTTTCCACAATCCCGCCCGTGACCCAATGCAGTGGTGGGACGTTATTTTCCTGTACTAATACTAAGGTGCCCAATTCCAGATTCTCGCCCTTGATATGCCATTTTCCTCGTTTCTGCAATTCTTGCAAATACTTCCGATGTCATCTTTGCCAGAAATGCTGTCTCACTTTCTGTATGTGTTCCCAACAAGATAGCCTGGTGTTCTCTACGTTAAGATAGCTGCGCTCAGGAGATAGCAACAGGGTGTCTCCCACTAGGAAATGGGCAGGCGTTAATACCGTCATAACGTGTAGATCACTTGACAATGAAGTTAAAGGACTGGAATTTAGGATAGATTCAATCTCTATCAATAGGGTATATTCTTCAAATGTTAAAATCAACACTTTGGTGACCACATTAAGATGTCTTTTCGTCGCTTTTACCGTAACCTTCCAAAAACCTTCGAAATGAGTGCTCGCGATGGAATAATTTCCCATCTAATCTTCTAACTTGCTAAATGAGTTGATATAGTGTTATTTTCCTTACGAAAAAAAAGTCTCTTCCAGATCCCTGGCAGCACCGATGAAGTTAGTCCCGGTGTCAGACATCATCCTCGAACACACGCCTCTTCTTCTGACGAATCATCGTAAAGCTGCCAAAAAGGCTTCCGAGCTGAGACAAGCTCCAAATGGATTGCTTTGATTGCAAAGCAAGTGACTTCAGCAATTCAAGCTTTAGAAATATGCACGCGTCCTCGCCTATGAATTTCTCGTATCATCAGTGGTCCTGCATAATCTACTCTCGTGGTTGCAAACGGCTTTTGGAATCCATTAACTCGCTCGCTAAGTAGATTATAACTTCCGATTTCTTTGGTCTATTGCGAAAGCATTGAACGCAGTTACCCGTAATCTTTCGTATATAAGCTTCTCTTCGAACACTTAGTGGCCAGTAATTTTGTCGAATGGGGCACAGCAATTGCTCAGGACCACATTGATGCAACCGAATATGTTCTTTTCTCATGATAAGCCTCGTTACTTGATGCTTTCCAGGCAATATTATCGGATGCTTAAAATCTTCTGATATGTTCGCATGTAACAACCTTCCACCCACTCGTATCAAATTATCCTTATCTAGGAAAGAATTGAGCGCCACAAGCTTGCTGTTCCTTGGTACTGGGTGCTTGGATTCCAGTGCTTTAATTTCCATCGTAAAGATTTCTTCTTGTGCAAATCTTGTAATTAACTTTTCTGTTTGATTAAGCCACTGTACTGAAAGCGAGCCACTTTCTTTTTCCTTTAACACATTCGTTTTGAATCTGATGCAATATGCTAGTATCCTTCGAAGTTTATCGTACAAAGAATATCTTCTCACAATCAGTATGACGTACTCCTTGCAATAAGAGCCACCGATACTCTCATCTCTGAAACGTCTATTTCAATTTCCTTTTGTTGAGGCCACTGATTAGTAACGAGCCATTTTGGACCGTGCCATAGTTCGTTCTGAGCTCAGTCCTCTACCATAATTCCTCTGGAGAGTAAGTCCGCTGGGTTATCTCTAGAGGGTACATGACGCCAAATTACCCTCTGCGATAAATCTTGTATCTTCGATATTCTATTTGCCACATAAGTCTTTCTTATACATGGTGATGTGAAAATCCAACTAAGCACAATGGTTGAGCCACTGAATAAATGTGCGCTTCGAACCTTATTTCCAAAGGCTTTTCTAGCCGTGCTTGCTAATTTTGCTAACAACAATGCTGCATTTAATTTTAGCCTTGGCAACGACACTGTCTTAAGAGGTGCTTGACTTTTCGAAGTGATTAGATGCGACCTCGTCACGTTTTGCGAATCTTGATAAACAGCATACAGATAAGCCCCGTATGCTTTTTTTGAAGCATCTCCGAATCCAATAAGATCAAAGGTCTCTCTCACATTCCCTTTATTGATATTTCTCGGTAAACGGACATCATTAATTCTTGACAACGAGTGATAATATTGCTTCTATGCTATCTCTATTTCTTGCGGTAATTGTTCATTCCATCCTGATTTTAATTGCTACATTTTCTGCATGATGAATTTTGCCTTGATGACAACCGGTCCCAGCAAACCTAATGAATCGAATATTTGAACGATTTTTGATAGAACGTCTCGTTTCGTGCTTTTCAGAGATTTCTCGATCGTCACTTCATACTATATAGTATCCGTTCTCGTTCCGTAATAAACCTAACCTTTTTAATGCTCCTTCTTTAGCCAACTTGAGCAAACTATCAGATTCTGTTGCCTCAGTTAAATTACTTAAAACTCTTTGATCATTTGAACGCCATTTCCTCAACTGAAATTGGCCTCTTGCAAGTATTTGAGACAGTTGCTTTTACAAAACCATTGCTTTTTCCACCGTATGTGTTCCCGTTAAGACATCATCCATATAAAAGTCTTCTTTAATCACTTTAGCTGCTTCCGGGAATTCTGTATCTTCTTCTGCTAGCATTCTCAAATACTTTATTGCTAAGTAAGGTATTGGAGCTATGCCATATGTCACGGTATTGAGCCTGTATGATTGTATATGCTGCGTCTGGTCTGCTCGCCATACTATTCTTTGAAGATCACGGTCATCTTCTTTAACATGGCTCTGCCGAAGCATTGCCGTTACATCTGCTGTTACTTGCCATTTTATTATGCGATTTTATCTGCGTTACTGTGCGATTTTATTGTTATTTTCACAGTTTTAGATATATTTGTATGTGCTTTATTAATACCGCTGATTATCTCGTTTCGCTTTCTGCTTCTCAAATTGAGCTTTCGCATAAGCGCCTCTGTAATTAAATGTAACTGTGAACCCGGATCTAAGAGTACCCGAGCCCTATGTTGGTTCCTTTTTGTATCTTCAACCCATACTCGAACCTTCGATAATAGTATGTGCGATTTTTGTTTTTGTGCCGAATTAACTTTTAAGTTGAACTTTTTTAGTTTTGTTGCATCTTCATTTTTATAATGTGCTACTACTTTCTTCTGAGCTTCTTTGTCTGCATTCCGATCTGATTTTTCTTCTTCTCTCTCTTGATGCAACAACGTGTTGTGCTTTCGGCAAGTGGATGATTTATAGACCTTTACAAAGTGACTTTTTTGTAAGTAATTTATGCATATCTTCTTTGCCTTAGCTTCTTTTATTCGATCAGCTACAGAGTTGCAACAATTGCGGGCATCTGTAAATCGCATGACTTTTATTGCAAATAACACAAGCTCCTTCCAACACGGATGACAGAGTCACCTTTTTTTCTTGCCTTTTTGTTATGGGAAGGTTCGTTGATCCTTGTTTATTTCTTCTTTTATCAATTATCTCAATTGTGCGACATTTCTCATTCAAAAACGTCAGGAACTCTTTCAATGTTGGCCGCTTCGTTTTGTCTCGATTAGTTTCCTCTTCCCAATCCTTTTGCGTATTGTAACCCAATATGTTCTTCACTTAGCGTATTATGGTCTCGTCCCATTGATCCACCGGAAGTCTGAGTGTCATTAATGCTTTCAAATGTGTTCTGATATGTACTATAAGCTGCTTAATTAATCGCTGGCTTATCTTTAATTACGCATGGAAAGTCGAGTAATTGATTGAGATGCGTGTTAATGAGAAGTTTTATATTCTCATAATTCTTTGTCAGCAACTCCCATGCATCTTAGTAACTTTCCGCAGAAGTCTCTAATTCCTCTATAACCTGCAATGCTTCGCCCTTCAGAGCGCCTCTTAAATACTGAAATTTTTGAATTGACGTTAGACTTGTATTTTCATAAATCATCGACTTATATGCATCCTTAAACAGAAGCCACTTGTTGTATTCTCAATGGAATTCTGATAATTTTAAAGTCGGCAATTTGATGTCTAACTTACGGTTTCTAACTCGTTCTTTTAAGCTTTCCTGTACACTTACTGTTGATGCTGTTCACCTGATTGTCGAGCTGTCTGATTTGCTGCTGAGTGTTTGTTGCCGCTTCGAAAAATATTCCTTCGAACACTTGCTTTTCCGCGTCCGATTCCTTTTGAATTTCTTCGACAGCATCTTCACCGTCGTCTTTTCTTACATTGTTCAATTTGTATTGCTCAATTGACAATTGAATCTCTTCGAATTTTTATCATAATTCTTTGAGCTTACCTCGGACTTGCTTCTTCTGCTGTTGTGCTGTTCTTTCTGTGCTCAGATTATTATTTATTCGAGTAACCTGTCCTTTTACGATCGCTCGTATTTGTATTAATTGTCTCAATTCAGTCATTTTGATTACTCTTCGAAGATTGCACTTGAAATATACAAAGAACTGCAGAGGGATCACTTACCTCCACTGCCGTATTAATGACTAATGCAACCTTCTTTTGCTATCGCCGTTCCGTCGCTATTGTCTCAACGAAGCCCCTTATTGGGTGGAACTGCATATACTCGTTGCGTTGATTTTACGGTGTTATCACGCTTCAATCTTACTGCTTCGATGCGGATGTTGCTATGTGCGAATGATTTCAGCTTCGACCCGAAATCTTTTGTGCTAGTATCCGTTAATCTTGACGCCTCACCTCACATAGCACATAATATTACAGTAATATCACAGAAATATTATATCTCCATAACAATATTACAGTGAAATATAATATAAATATTGCAGTAATATTAACGGGAATTGTTGGGTGTGAGCAATTTATGTAAAGGCTGTTAGATAGGAAGGCTCAGGAGTCCGTTTGCTGTAGGTGTAGAAAATTACAATTGGTTACGGCTATCAGCACTGAGCTGTAGAAAAGTCTAAGAACTATGCTGGGGATACCCTTCTTATAGGGACCGTGGATGATTTTCACATGCGAGAAAGATTCACCTCCTAGCGGCGGCGCCTCGTGCTACGTTTGCCGCCACATTTACTGATTGAAAAATCGTCCGCGCTATTTTTAAATAGAAATATATCTGAATGAAGAAATATTTTAAATAGTTTAACATACTTATAAAATACTTTATTAATAAAATCATTTTTTTCCTTGAGTAAATAAACAGTAAAATGAATGTGGTATAGAACTTACTTATATGGAATTATAAGTCATATTCATTTATGGCTGTTCAAAACTACCAAGGGGAAAAAAGGTGGGAATATTTTACAAGTGTGCTATAATTATCTAAACTGTTTTTTCCAGAGATCTTCTTATTTGAAAATGGCACGCAAAACAACAAATGTTTAGTGCGATTTTCTCGTCAAATTTCTTATAATGCTGCAATGACTACTCAGGAGTCTTAAATCAATTTAATATTTTTATATTGCAAATATATGCAATTGTTGTTATTGAAAAAATCTCTCGAGGAATTTTATTATAATTAACATAACATATAATTAACATAATATTGTAATTAACATAACATGTTAATTACATGGAATTACTTTATTAATATAAAACTCTTTCAAGCGTTAATGACGTCTTAATTTATGACATCTCAACATTAGGCTGGGTCTACATTAGCTGTAATAAACTTTGAGTCATAAGAAAAATTGTAGAACCTCACTTATTTAATGTAAGTCTCTAAACGTCAATAAAATATTAAAGCACCAGTTAACTTTAACTTATTATTTAGGATATGTGATATATTGCTATAATATAACTCTATTATTTAATTGTTATTTATACACATGTAATATGTTAATAATATTTCTGTAATATTTTACTATAATATGTAATATTTCTGATATATTGCTATACTTCTGTTACGTGCTATGTGGGATGTAACGAATCAATTCAGAGCTTGAGCTCTAGATGAGGCAACAATATTGTCAAACAAATTTTATACGACGATATTGCATAAACCAAGCAATTTCAAGTCGAATCAAGGCAAATAATTTGTTCCCTCGTTCATCAAATCAAAATGAATACAAGTAGCTACGAATAATCAACACACATTAAATTAAATTAACGCAATTATATCATATTTTATTGGATATTTATAGGATGTTTTTTTGAATATTGATGTGCTATCTGGGTAGACATACGTGTATAACACACAGAATTAAATAAACTCAATTATATACTGCGCAACAAAATTAACGCAACAAAAATTTATACCGAAATTTCACTCAACTTCAAATAATCGTAACTT
>VBVR01002914.1:8086-19954 GCA_011638315.1 Tetramorium parvispinum | reverse complement strand
CATTCCAAAAGGTACCAAATGTAAAATATAACCAAAAATAGCTTAAGTGGTACGCATTTGGCAACTTTCCCCTACATATTTTTCTTTCAGTGCGTTTACGAGCTATTGTATTTATATCAATTTTTATAATTTTTCTCAAAGATATATGTTACCTACATTAATAAAAATGAATGTAATTCACATTTATGAATGAACACAATAGGCGCTCGAAATGTCACGAAGGGGGCATTTGGTAAATCAGGAGTATGCAAAGCACGGGGACATTAAATATGGCTAAAAGCGTATCCCAGTATC
This sequence comes from Tetramorium parvispinum, assembly GCA_011638315.1. Taxonomy (NCBI): domain Eukaryota; kingdom Metazoa; phylum Arthropoda; class Insecta; order Hymenoptera; family Formicidae; genus Tetramorium; species Tetramorium parvispinum. The sequence goes on along the minus strand of VBVR01002914.1, from coordinate 19,660 downwards.
CGCCGTATTTCCGCCGGGATGCCTCGGGACGCGATCATCATTTACGTATTATGCGGCGATTGTGTCTCGCCGGTTTGCGATTTCGAAATTTGCGCCTCGCAAATGAAAATATAATGCCGGGGTCGTGCGTAGGCTGGCGCGAATTTTCGGTTAGGGGACCCTAAATCTCTCTTCTCAGCGGGAAGTCGAGACGCAATCTCTTCCCGGTGGCTAGTATCTCTCTTCCCCTAGACGCAAGCGCGTGTCTCGAGGACAAAAGATTTATTGGAAATTGCTGAGAAGAAATGGAATAGCCCCGTTCTCTCTCCACATACACGTGCGCACACACGCACATGCATTTCCGACGACATCCCGGGCGTATCTGTGACGATATGCGCGTTGGGGGTGGCAAACAAATTACGCTCTATGATTTAAATAACGCGGGTTACGTTTTATTACCGGCGTGCATTAGGTTATTATCTGCCTAGTGCTAAGTACCGCTAGGAAAGAATGGTTCGCAGAAGTCGTTTGTTAAAAGGGGCGGGAAACGTCTTCATAAAGCGACGCGTTTAAAGTAGTAGTCCGTGAAACTAGTAGCTGTTCGCGGATGAAGAGGTCGACATTTAATTTTCACGCCCACCGGTCGCGACGGCGCGCGACGTGTTGGAACCTATCGCGGTAGGAGCGAGAAGGCGGTGAGAATTCGAGTCGCAAAAACCTCGATTCATTATATAAAAGCAATCTTTTAAGCGCCTATTTCGAGCGAACGATATCCGCACCTGCGTCGAAGCTCTCGTTCTCTTTCTCTCCGTTTCCAACTACGATCGCACGATAATTACCACGGGGCAATTAGAATAGGATCTTAATCCCTGACCGTGCGTAGCCGTATTTGTGCGAACAAGTATTTAAATGACTCATCTTCTTTTTCCGTGGAGCAGGAGTAAATTATTCGCGGAGTCCCCCCCCCCCCAGTCTCTCAGTACGAATGCCCGTGAATGACCAGCGAAAACAAGCATTCGCATAGGAATCACCGCGAGAAATCTACATCAGAAAATTATAGCTGTTGCTTGCCGGCGCTCCTATGGGCAATGACTAAATGGTTTCTTTGAGAACTGTGCAAAAAGACCGCTGCCAATTCCGTAAATTTCCACATGCGTTATCGACCGACGCTTTTTCTCTCTCTCTCTTTCTCTCTTTCTGCTCGGATATGTATACAATACGCATAGTACAATAATAAATTTTGCGAAAATTTCGTTTCTCCGTTTTCCCGTGCACTTCCGTCTGTTCGCGCGAACACGTGATAAAAATGGCCGATAAAAAAAGATTCACTCACTCGTTTTATGGCGACGTAAACTTTACAGCCATCGGCTCGAAGACGCGCGCATTGGTGCAAAATGCTCTGTCTCGTTCTGATAATCGTAAAATCTCTTCCAGTAAGTAAAACCTGTCAAAAACGCTCGAGGAAACAGCCGTTTTTTTCTACATAATTAGCTAGAAGGGAAATTACATGTTAAAGCGTGCTCACTTCATAACATGTGCATTAAATGTATTAATTTGTTTAATCCGCGCGATATCCATAACATTTCCAAGAAATTACAACTTTATATAATCGGTCTGTACATTAACAGAAAAATATTGATACCGTTTTAATGGCGAAACATTATCGCTCTTAGCGATAGATCATAATTAATATATAATTAACCTTTAATTATTCGTGAATCTTTGAGATTCCCACTCACTGTTTAATTTTGTATAATCCTGTAGTAATTAGATGTATATTTGAACTTGGGATTTCCTGTAAATATGTTTCCCCTTATCTAGAGCAGTGTGTAATAAAGGAAGAGATTAAATAATTTTGTAATTACGATACTTATTTGATGCTTCTAGCTTGCGGGCCCTGAAAAGCCCCCGCGCGAGAAGGTAATCAAAGGTTAATGAGATTCCAAAAAAGGATTTTTAATACGTTTACGGGCTACTCTTTTTTTTCTTTCGAAACCGATTATAAAAATTTTTATGAGATTCATGAGCCCATTTACACGAGGTTTGATGACAGGCCATGAAGACATTTCTTAACCGGTTTGCGCTTCCAAAGCACGTACGCATAACGGCCATAGATGACAATAACTACCGGCGTGATCGCCGCGGCATATCAATTTCCCCTCACAATCTTTTGCCCGGCAGATTGGTAATCATACCGCTATTGCCTTCGGGATAACGGTTAAAAATTACGCGTCGCGTAGGTACGCTATTAATGACCATAATTTTAATACGCAGCTTCCTGTCTTACAATCTCCTTAACTCGCACCGCCGATACCTGCGCCGAGTACGTGACGATTAAGTTAATTGGAGTAAACGAATATCAGCCGTACCCGTTAAGCGTCGGTGCGCGGCGCGCGCGTTTTCTTTTTTTTTTTACTTTACATACCGCGCGGTATAAGAATTAACATAATTACCCGGACCCACCTACCGCTTCCTGCTGTTTTATCGCGCTTTTATTAGCGCTCTCGCCCGGTTATCATTTACTTCATTAGCGTGAAATTCGCGAAATGATACGCCCGTTAAAACTTTAATTCCGAGCTGCGCATAGTGTTATAACGGAATCATTGTATCGATCTCCATATCGCTACGGGTGAGCGCGAGACAAGCGCGATCGCCGATACGGCGAATTTGCAATTAAAAATTCTCTCCGCTCCCTTACAAACCTCCGCTATCGGCGCTTATCTGCGTACGGTGGGAAATTGCCGTGCCGTGAAACCCGAAGTGTTTCGGGCGCGTTGACGCACAAATTCACCTGGTGTGCGTACGACTGAAAAATGATTCTCACTCTATTAATGAAAAAATCGATTTCTGGCGATGTCGGCCGAAGCTTTATTATTGATAAATCGCCTAGTGCTGAATCTTTGAAAGAGACCAGTAAAGCTAATTTGAATGTTATAATACCCACTTTCTGAGAGAAAAATATAATTACTTTTGGACTCAACTATAATTTTATATCTCTAACAATAAATATGATTAACTACATACATCATTATGTTAACCATAATTATCGTTAGAAAATTATAAAATCGTGATTGGGTCCAAAATTAACAATATTTTTCTTTCAATGCAAGCATAGGAAAATTAGGATCCAATAAATAAAATCTTTAAAAATTAATATTTTATATATCCTTAACTGTGTGCATATGTATTCATTTTGTATTATCATATTTTTAGATTAGAGAAAAAATAGATGGAAGAGATTGAGAGAAAGGTCATTTAACACTGTTAAGCGTTTTTTTTTTTAATCTTGTTTCGCGATATGAAAAATGCGGGCGGATAATTGTGGCAGCGCCCGGTCCCTGAAAATCACCGCGTGTCAGTTAGGAGTCAAAGTAATTGCACGCATGCATATGCGTGCTTGGAAAGATGATAAAATCTGCACGCGCGCTAAGACCACGCACGGCGCGCGGTACGAGAGAGGCCGGGCAGTATAGAAAGCGTGCGTAAGAAAAGGAGGCGGCGAGGGAGGGGGAGGAGAGAAGGAGGGGTTTGCGCAGGAAATTGGTACAATTTGTTCGTGTCACGTAGACAATGCGTGGGGCATACGCACTACGGGCGCCGACGAGCACCGGCGCCATCCCTGAAGGACTTGAAAAAGCCGCCGTTGCATTCCAATGCGATTTGACGCAAATTAGTCCTAATAGTCGTAGAGAGAGACTGTCGTCTTCCGTGACTTTTTTCCCCCCCTCCCTCTTCGTACTATCCGCGTAGTCTATTTCCCCTCGTCGGCCCTTGTGATGAGCAGCGACCCCCCTGGGGCTGGTCGAATCTCGAGGCACCGCAGTCTCTAGCGTGAGATTACGAGAGAATCTCGAGAACCCACGTGGTACGGCTTAATAACCGGGTGTAGAGTGTCTGGATAGCTCTCGGCGCGGTGGGAAAGAAGCACAAAGTGGAGGCACGAAATTTACGCCTAATCGTTGTACGGAACTGTAGTTTTTCCCTTGTATCTTTACGATGTCAGATAGTCTGCGAAAACCGAACGCTTTGACTGCCATATATAAATATATAAGTGTCACACTTTTTACTACAATTCTACACTAAGAGAAAAATATAATTACTTTTGGCCTCAACCACAATTTTATAATATTTCTAATTATATAATTATGGTTAATAATAATTATGGTTAACATAATGATGCATATAGTTAAGTTAGTCATATTTATTATTAGAAATATTATAACGTTGTGATTGAGGCCAAAAGTAACTATATTTTTCTTAGTGTAATACTATTTGTATTATAAATAATATTTTGAAGATCAAACAGACTCAACCATAATTTTATAATATTTGTAACAATAAATATGACTATCTTAACTATATGCATCATTATGTTAACTATAATTACGATTAGAAATATTATAAAATTGTGGTTGAGTTCAAAAATAATTATATTTTTTCTCAGTGCAAAGATTAGATCGAACAAAATAGAAATGAGAAGGGCACATCTTTGAAGTTCAAATTTTAAACGGAATGTTCCACGATTTCTAATTTCTAAACGTCTGACAAGATTTTTGAATAAATTCGGCATGGCAGTCGACGCATTGATTAATTAATTTTGAATGCCTTTCTGAGTCACCTTTGGTCCCGTGGTGTTTGCGATCCCGACAATCCGCCTGATGTTGCATTTAGTTTGGTACAATGGCTTTGGCTGTCATTCAAGGTGTCCATGCTACTGCGATTTGGCTGACCATTACCGAGACTATAGCGAGTTTGCCGCGCATCACATATAATTGCGCAGACAATTCATGCGTAAGCGACCCTAATGTCTGACACGACTATTCGCACACATTGACTTTAGCTTATCGTGATTGAACGGAATTGATGGCAACACATACAACAATGTCTCCGCGTCTCTGTACACACGTTCATTTCCCATTGATCGAATCTATTGTCCTAGCGATACGAATTCGAAACGGTTTACAAAATATAAGAAACTTTCTTCACACTGTTCTTCGTCAACACTAATTCGTCGTTAATATATTTTTATCCATGTCGAGATATTTTGAACAAAGTAAATTCACTCTGGATCCACGATCGTTCTGGACAATTAGATCGTCATGTAATTAAGAAATGGTGTGAGATGGCAAGATTTTTATGAAAACTCGCAATTTCGTCTCTGAATAATTTTTATTCAAAGCAGCACGTAAGATATCCTCTTTTATCTCCTCCACGGGTTGTGTTTCACGGATACATGCGGCAGATAGGAATGTCGCGAGGATAATTAAAAATCCCGAGCTAACAAAGCCGGGGAACGTGCCGAGCATCCGTGTTAGGCGCGATTCGGCGCCGAATAATCTACCGTCCTGCAACAGCGCCGAAAACAACCACCATAAAATCCCCGTGTAATGTAAACGCCCCGGCGCGACGCGGCGTGTCCGCGAGATTGGAGTCCCGACGACGACGTGGCGTTTCCAGCCAGGAAGTGAGACACGCCGGGAATAATTCAGGAACCTCTCGCACGCGCGGCGGGGAGTTCCTTATGCGCGCCCCGCCGTCGTACTGACCGCAGCTCGCGATGCAATATTCATGGAGCCGCGCGAGTTGCGTTTACGAATTTTTCAACTGCCCTCATGCCGTCGTCGTCGTCGTCGTCGTTGTCGTCGTCATCGCGTCGATCGTCCCCTTATCGCAACTTCCTTCCTCCGACCACTTCCGCGAGACTTATCGTCTCGTCGTTGTTTACGAGCGCCCCGCAACTCACGATCGACGGGATCGATCTGTTCCGGGCGAGGGGGAAGCCTCATGCAAGAAGAAGGAAAGAAAGACCCCCTTCGTGGAACGCGCTCTTATGAATCATAAGCCACGGTGTCTGCGGCCGACAGAATAAAGAACCCCGGGAAGAAAGAATCCGTACGACCGAAAGTTCCGTCCCTTTTTCGCTTCTTCGCGAGGAGGAAGCGAGTCCGGGTACCTTCTTTTCGCCGACTACTGTTCTTTTGTAAAACTTAAACAATGGCACGCAACTTTTGTCACCAAGAAGTCGCGATGCGATGGATCGAACTGGACGACGGCTGCGCTCGAAACTTTGAAAAGAATCTTTAGATTAATCAAATTCGTTGCAACTTTCAGATTCGAAAATATATACTGCAATCACACAATGAGACACAAATATGGTTACTTTTGGGCTCAATTTTATAATATTTCTAACGATAATTATGGTTAAAGTAATGATGCATATAGTTAAGTTAATCATATTTATTGTAAGAAATATAAAATTATGGTTGTGGCCAAAAGTAACTACATTTTTCTCTCAGTGCAAAAAGAATTCGTCAAAATTTATCGGTAAATTCATCATGCTTGAAAATACAAGAAATAACATGACTTGCTATAATAGACTGTCGTTATAAGCGTTTTGCATCGTTTTAATAAGTCTTTAATAAGTCTAGTATCGAGACAGGATGTCACGGAACGATCGCTATTAAGAATAAAAGTGCAACCAAAATGGAATAAAGCAAATGACCGTAATGAGAGAGGAAATTTTTTACGATAAAGGGGGAAGGGGGAGGGTAATAAGCCGCACTGAGGGATGGAACTTTAATTTTATAGTCGCCATTATCCGCGAGGAGATGGGAAGGGACGTACGGTATATTGTTCGCAATATCGATCTGCCTCGCGCTATGTATTGGCGATTGCTATTAATGGCAGCTCGTCGCTCGATGGATGAGGCAAAGTGCATACTTTATTTCGGGCACTTCCGTTCGTGAAAATGAGCCATTATTTAATACGTATCTCGGTACTTTTCATCTGCATAAATTATCGGACACTTTATTGGGAGGATGTAACTACCGCTCATCACTGCACGGTTTAAATGTGCACGCGTACATTTTTAAATGGCCGCGTACGCTGCGATTCATAATCGTGTATAGAAGAACTCCATGCGGACGTGCACGGACACATTCGTGAAAAAGCTATTACGTACGTAAATTCGTATTGTCTAATTGGGAAACCGTTAACATTTCCATATCAGTTCAATCCGGTGATGATTATACGATACATTGTGAATCTGATATCTGATGCTCGATATTTAATGGACACTTTTGACAATGTCCATCTTTAATGTCCATAATGGATTTCGTTCAAGATTAATAGCCTTTTCCATGAAGCAACACACATACACCATGTATTTTTCATACCAGGCGCTTTTAAATTCATTCACGCGTGAAGTATAAAATGTAGCGAAATTTTCAATTTGTTTTAAAATGGTAAAATATTGCTATAAATATTGCCGAGGCGACGCTAATCAAGTGAAGTACGATAAGCATGTCGCTGCTTTCATTATTCGACGAGATATATATCCGCACTTTTTGTTTTACAATGTAACATGTGCAAAAAGTATATAACAGTCTTGATGAGAGAGCAAAAACCTCTCTCGTAAAACAAGTAATTGATATGTTAGACCAGTTAGACGATCGCAAATTGAGATCACGCGATCATTGATTCAAGTTATATCGAGAGCGACTGCTTCTATTTCTACTTCCCATGAATTGTGAATTAATTATTACATACGCGCGTGTATGATATTTCGCTGATCACAAAATCAAATATTCAAAGAAATATAATCCATTTTGTTGACATTTATGTACGTCGATCAAGTTTGTAAAATTGCCATCCCGAAATACGAATTTTTACAAAATACAGCATCTGATTGTCCATTATTTGTCCACATTTGCAAAAAAAATTTAAAATAAAATTTCATTATCAGCATTTTTAAGTATTTTTAAAAATTATATGTGGATTTCAACTGTCATTATGTATTCATATTTGTTATCTATAAATATCACCATTGGTCACCTTAAAAAGAGAAATTAAAAATGTTATATTATTTCGGTAATTCTAAATCTATATCGATTTATGTTACAACACAATTAAAAATTCGAATAATCGATACCACGTGCGATGAGAGAGAGAGAGAGAGAGAGAGAGAGAGAGAGAGAGAAAGATAGATTTTTCCGACAGCAAGGAGATTCTCTGTTGGCGGCGAGTGCTCTGAGGTCGATCAATTAAGACTTTATGGGCAACACGACGAGAAGACGTAAACCGCGTGCGCGCCCTCGTTTCACCCGTCGAACAGTCGTTAAGGACGATTCTTTGTGGCCACGGAGTTGGCTTATCCGTTAGCGGTACGAGATCGTTTCGTTTGAAGACAGCAAGAAGGAACCGGACGCGTAAGCGAGCACGTGTGCACGGGGAACAAAGAGCCGACGCATCTCCGGCTTATTTCCTGTTACACGTTTCAGCAATTATCGTCGATCTGTAATTGTCATCATGAACTGTTCCCAATTCCGTATGGGAAATTTTCCTAGGCTGTAGTTGAGGCCCAAGTTAGGATTGTCACACTTTTTTATCTAAGACTTATATTGCTTTCCAAATGTGGGCCAAAGTAAAGATTTTAGTCTGGCTCCATATGGAAATTTTTCCTATGCTGTAATTGGTGCCAAGTTAACTGTTCTTATTTTAGTTGAGGCCCAAGTTAGGATTGTCATACTTTTTTATCTAGAACCTACATTGCTTTCCAAACTTGGGCCAATATAAAAATTTTAGCTTCTGGCTCCGTGTGGAAATTTTTCCTATGGTGTAAATTGGAAACAAGTTAACTGTTTTTATTTTGGTTGAGGCCCAAGTTAGAATTGTTACATTTTTTATCTAGGACCTATATTGCTTTCCAAACTTGAGCTAATATAAAGATTTTAGTCTGACTCCGTATAAAAATTTTTCCTAGGCTGTAAACCCAGTACCAAAATTGACTCAGATTAAAATTTTTATATTGGCCCAATAGGTTCTAAATAGGCTTAAGTTTGACAAACCTTTATTTTGGAAGCCCCAGTAATGCCTATATGAGGTCAGTATTAAATATGGGCTGCCCGGATAAATTTCCATACGGAAATACTCTTCGCTAAAAATATTCGTCTGTCGAAATCTTGCGAATTCTTTATATCGGGATACAATATAAGCAGGGTTTATCGAATGGGAGAGTAAGTTTCGTTGTTAAGCGCTCACTTAAATCCCGTCGCGTGCTTTCTTCATGCCCGTACCCGCAACACCTCTCATTGTCATTCCGCGTTTTACCCATCCCAGGGAAATAACTAATTCACTGCAATGGGGAGTTTTGCAGCTGTGCGTCACTTTTACCTTGAAATCCGATCGGTAGTAGACGTCGCGGGATACACCGTCTCTTTCGTTTCGCGAGGGTCGCTTAATGGCATCTGTTTAGCGGAAATAGAGAGAGAGAGAGAGCCCACCCTCGATCCACGCGTGCGCGGAATCCGTCGTGCACGGGACGAGACGACTCGTTTCTCAAAACAAGTGGAAAACTGGGGGGGGGGAAAGAACGAAGGCGCGTTTTTCCGAGCGTGGACGGGCGACCTTGAGCAAGGGGTTGAACACCGGGAGTCGGATGCCGCATTCTTCGAGGTGGAGTCCTCACCCCGGCTTTCAGGGGCGGCCTGTAAGTGGGGCTTGCATAAGTAATGACTGAGTCGCAACAGAAGCGGCAGCCTAGCGTGGCTGGGATTCCGAATGACAGGGAGAGTTTCCGGACGACGACAGCTGCGACCGGGCTCACGGTGGCTCAGGCTAAGCCGATCGACGAAATCCGGAGCGGCGTTCGCTCGTCGTTACACCGTTCCCCGCGATACTGCCGCAGAATCCGCGCCACCCTCCTCGAGAGACGTCAGTAGCTTTATCTCGCAGCGAGGTGACGACTGTTTCAACAAGGCTATACGGGGCCCTTGTTGAGAATAAGTAGCGGCCAACTCGGAAAACTGCTCAGTTTGAACGGCAGCGGAGTCTCTCGCCTCGCCTTTCCTTAGCGTCCAACGTTCCCCGTGATAAATGACTTTACGAAGTGAGCGAGTAACGTCCGTCATTCTCCGTCATACGAAGCATCCTGCAATAATGAGACGCGCCCGTGACGCTCGAGAAAGCACGTCGCGTAAAAGCACGATCATCGAAGAAGTAATTAACGGGGAGGAGGTGGAGAATGTCGAGCGGGAAGTGTAATGTTGCCCAGACGTCTTGAGTGTTTAAAGCCGTAGTAATTTCTTTCCTCGCGCGCGCGCGGAATAATACATTTGACTCCCTCAAGCGGCGCTCGCTCATCGCGTCTCTCGTAGGTATTCATTTAATTAAAGTCTCATTATACCCGACACGCTTTTCGGTCGCGTCGAAGGTGACGAATCGGAGCGACGCATCCCCGCGATGACGATCGGGAGGCACTCGCGATCCAATTCCGATAAGGCTGGCTAACGTTACCCGTGACGAATTCACCGCGAAATCGGACTCCAAAGGTGCACCGGTAACTCGCCACTGCCGCCGGTCCCCGGGCCCTTTGAAGGACGACACCGCTGTACTTGGAAAGAATCGTTAACGTTATCGACTCGGCGTTTTTCGCTTCGGGACTTCGCTCTTCCGTCGAGTCACGCGATCGTAGCCACGCGCATGAGTCGCCTGTGCCGCACGCACCGTTCCCCCGCGCGTACGCGTGCGTAACCAGCCACTAAATCATCGGACCTCGTCATTAATCACGGAAAGTGACCGGTGCGCGCTCGCTCGCCCCGCTCGCTCCGTGATGGAAGCGAGCCGCGCCGCGCCGCGCCGCGCCGTTACAAATTGCGTTACGCGAGATGCGCGAGAGATAATCGCACGGCTCGTTCGAAACGAGCGCGATGCGGTCGCGCAGACTAGATCAGACCCGCCGCTTTATGACACGTCGTTTACGTGGCTGCCGTAGTGCATTTACGTCACGATCGTCGGCTCACAAAGCTTAAAAGCGGACCCCCCGAAAATTAGGTTTGATGCAGAGCGGTCGCGGCAAGTGCGTGAGGATTGATGGATAGATATATGTTCGCGATTGAAGTCTACCGGGCAACTCCAGTCATCCTTGCTGAAGAAAAAAAACTATTATTTTTAAACAGAGAGAAGGCGAGACTATTTATAATTAAAGTCTAATGATAATATTTCTGCGTGATTTTTTTGTACACTTATTTGCAACTCGGTAAACTGCGCGTCGATTGCTGGTCTTAAAATGCAGCTCCTAATTGAAATTCATACAGGAATATTATTACATTGAAAAAATTCTGGTTAAAAACGGACGAATCAGAAAAAGCTGGTAAGTTTGAACAAATATTCTGATTTTTATAATAGGAATTCTGGTTATTACAAGTTATTAAATATTAAGTTTCATTATAATAACCAGAATATTTGATCAATCCTACAAGATTTTCTGATTCGTCCGTTTTCAACTAGAATTTTTTTTTAATGCGAAATAATGCAAATATAGTACAATACACAATTACATTTTTAATATACAAAACAATACTATATCTGAAAAATGTTGAAAAATGTTTCTAATATTTAAATACACTGAAAAAAAATTCTGGTTATAAACGGACGACTCAGAAAAATCTTGTAGGATTGATCAAATTACAAACATATTCTGGTTATTATAATAGAAATTTTGTTTATTATGAATTATAAAGTATTGAGTTCTATTATAATAACCAGAATATTTGATTAATCTTACAAGATTTNNNNAGCGTATCTACACGCGTAAGA
>VBVR01002913.1:0-19290 GCA_011638315.1 Tetramorium parvispinum | reverse complement strand
TATCATTACGGCCGGATTGAGTCTTATTAAAGATCAGGAGCCATTAAATTAAAGAAGAAAAAAGTTTATCACGACTCATGATACACAAATGCTTAGAAATCGCACGCGTTTCTGATGTGTTCCAAAACCCGTCAACTTAAAATGTCCAGGCATTAATGACCGCGTCTGTACATGTAATATTCATTGACTACGTTTACACGGCACCGTTAATCGGGTTTAAAGCCGATTCCACAATCAGTCGTATGTCGCTGTCGGATGTCGTATCGTAAGGTTGCAACCAATCATAGTCAAGCTTCATGAGAATATTTTGATTGTAATTGGTTATGGCCTTACGATACGACATCCGACAGCGACATACGACTGATTGTGGAACCGGCTTTATTCCTACCTCCATGAAAGGACTCGTCACGACGCGATCACGTGACTAAGCACGGCCAATTGCAAATCGGATCGCGCGATTCATGAAGTGACGTTCGCCGCGAACTAAAGAAAGTTCCCGCGTTTTCGACACCGCGCGAGAAAAACAAACGAATTAGAATCGAACAAGAAGGAAAATGACTTCTATGGCTCTGCATAACTTTTCAAAGATCAACAAAATTTATTTAAAATTATTAGTAGCTTCCTTCGTTCTCGCACGTGAATGTTGAATGCAAAAGGCGTTTTCTTTGATAAATCCTAAATTTCCTAATGGATATGTATTCGATTCTTAGCAGTTCTCGGCGAGAATTAAGATAAATAGGGAAGAGAGAAAAATAGTACAAAGACGATACCTAAATAGTAAGTTTTAAAAATTAAAAATTTCTAATTACATAAACTGAAATATTGAGAATTATATATTTCAATTTTATGTAGAATAAAGCCTCTAAAAATTAGTTTCGTCAAAGTTAGAATTAGCCAAGCACGGCTAAATCTTTTTCAATCGGTTGAGATTACCATCATTAAGTAGGATGCACGCGTTGTAGAAAGAGATGGAAGATCAGCTAAATTGATGTCAACCGGCGCGTTGGCGAAACTCGCGTAACAATTATCTACCTCGCAATTATCCTCGGCGAATTCAATTCAATTCAATTCAATTCCACGGCGCCCGAATCTTACGGGCATTCGTCGTCGCGAGACGAGGAACTTGGCAGTCTTTCCGGTAGGAGAAGGCGAGAGAGTTAAGAGAAAGAATGTAAGAAAGAATGTAAGAAAGAGAGAGAGAGAGAGAGAGAGAGAGAGTGAGAGAGAAAGAGAGAGTGAGAATGAGAGTGAAAACTCACTATCTCATTCGAAAGCGGAATTTGTTCGAAATCGCGCGGAATCCCTCGGCACCGTCGGCCTCGCCGTTGATGCGGCGACGTTGCCAACGACGACGTCGCGGGAAGGAAGGGGCCCGCGCGGGGAGAGCAGGAAAGAGCGGGCGAAATTAATTGACCCTTCGCTCGCGCTTGTTTACAAAATATCCGGTCCCTAACAGGGCTCGCGCGAGCCGCGCTGCCGAGGCGGATGACTGCCGACTGCGCTGCGCGCGCATCGATGACACCACGACCTGCAGTGCCGTGTGAAGGGAACAGCTATCTCGGCAGGCGTGCAATTGCGCTATTTTTCGTAACGAATGGACGCGTGAAATCTAAAGATTCTAATATAAAAATTCATACAATTAGTACGATTAAATAGAGAGAAAGAAAGGTCATTTACGGTCAGATTGGAGCATGATAGCATAATCATTATTATTTTTCTCTCTATTTAATTGTATTTTTCTATAATTCTTATATTGATACTGATGATGATTTCATCATTGTTTATTCCAATACTAAAAGTTAATTTGTATCAATAATAAATAAAAATAGAATACTTATGTGAATACACAATTAGAGTTTTAAAAGATGAATATTCTTTTACATTCTGCTGTTTCAGTTTATGTTTGCTAGCTTTATGCACGCTTCTGTCATTTTCCTTTTACTCAACCCACGCCGATCCTTATTTTTTTCACCAAAAATCGAAAACGTATCTCTATTTTATCTTAATATAATTTTATCCTCTTATTTTGTACTTAATTAATTCTTCAGCGCGGAGTCTTTACAAGTCCAATTCAATAAAACGCATTATTTCGCAATGAAATACAAGCTTCGCCATTTGAGATTTGAAAATCTGAAAAAAATATTTCCAAAAAATATAAATTGATTTATTGAGATATCTCAAGCGTCGATTCGTGTCAAACGAGAAAAAGCGCGACAAGCAAAGGGTTGAACAACGTTCTGCGAATTTACGCTTTTTTAAATATTCTTATTTATTCTATTTCTATTTACAATTCTTACAATTTAAATTTTTATCGAAATCTCAAAGGCGTCGATTTGGCGTGAGGCGCAGACGGACCCGACGCGCTCCTGAGCGAGCGCGAGCCGCCGCCACCGTTCGGCGAGCGCACTACACTACACGAGCAGCAGTTTCATACGGTTTCGTAGTAGTATTTCGGGCGCCCTTAGCCGCGCGTTGACGCCGCCGTGCGAGAGAGAGGTAAAGAGAGAGAGAGAGAGGGAGAGAAAGAGAGACGGTGAGAAGGAGTCGAGGCGACCGGCCGGAGACGTTTACGACGTTGACGAGGAATACGAGGATCCTCCGCACGAGGTTTCCGTGGCGCGGCTTCGCCAATCGTGCGGCGGCCGGTCCCGCCGCCGGTGGAGCTCGCTTCGCGCGCGTGAAGTTGCCTGCGAACGGACGACGGGCGAGGGCGAGTGCGAGGGCGAGGGGGGCTACCACACGCGAGCGAGCGACGGCGGCGAGGGAGTCGCGGATTGACGACGGCGATCGGGACGACGACGACGGCGGCGACGCACACCCGCGCACGGACGGACGGACGGTGGTCGATCGGCGGTCGGGCCAGGCTGTGTAGAAGCGGCGGGCCAGCGGAAACGAGGGCGGCCTACGTGCGATATTTCCCTGCGTGTCTGATGAGCTCCTCCGCTGCGCCGCTGCTGCTGCTGCTGCTGCTGGTGGTAAGATGGCTGTGCAGCTGGACGGTGGAGGGAAGGAGGACCTGAAAACACAATTCGTCACGCGGGAGGGCACCTACAAGCTCATGACCCTGTCGGAGTATTCGCGACCGAACCGAGTCGGCTACACCAACAGCCAGGGCAGCGCGTCCGTCAGGGTGTCCTTCGTCACGCTGCCGGACCCAGCGGACCCCACGGGCGCGCAGGGCCTCGGCGACCGAATGTGCTTCAACTTCGGCAAGGAGCTCTACGTCTACGTCTACCGCGGCGTCAAAAAGGTGAGGCGAGACCCCCCGCGGCAACGGCCACGGTGACACCCGGACACCGCGAGCCATCCTCGCGACCTAACCTCGCAGTCCTCCATCTTTGCGGCTGGCCCGTCCCTTCGCGACGACAAACGCGACGTCGAGAGAGCTTCCTCTGTGGTCGACCCGCGTTGAATCGTCGCTGTTGCTTTCCTCTTTTTTCTTCTTTTTTTTTTTTTAAATTCGTCAACGAGCGAGCTAATGGTGACGCTCGCGCTGACGTTTCTCGGAAGCGCACCGAGTAATCGCATCAATAGTATCGCAGATAATATCTGTTATCTTAATTCTTAGTACTTGTCGATTAAATCGATTTCTGCGTAAGAAATAAAAAAAATGATTTATTAAGATTCCTTTGAATAACCATAAATTATCACAGACAGCTGACGTGGAGAATAATTTAAATGGCCTATCGCACACATAGTTTTTTCCCGATTTTCGCACGTACTGTTGTTAGAAAATTAATTAGTTATTGAAAGGATTTGATCGGGGAAACTTGATGCATCGTTCAAATGTTTCAGGCTGTAGACTTGAACAAACCAGTGGACAAAAAGTTATACAAGGGAACTAATCCGACCTGTCACAATTTTAATCAAACAACAGCGACGGCCGATAGTGCACCTTTGCTGGTGGGATTTTCCACGGGGCAGATACAACTAATTGATCCGATAAAAAAGGACAGTTCTCAGCTCAGCAAGTTGTACAATGAAGACGTATGTAAAAGCAAATTTCATACAGATTTCTTTCGATCGCTCGATCTTCAAGGCAGATCTCTCTCGCTTCCGTATTATGCCTGATAGAGAGAGCGAGAGATTCTCTGCATTATCTGCAAGCTAGCTTACGTATGGAGATAAATAATCTTATAGTTCAAACAATACTCTCTAGTGCAGCTAGTATCACTGTAGTTTCCTAGCGTGTAGGTGTGTACAAAATCTGTCAACACTTATCCGCTCTTGATGATATGTCTGTGTTATCTTATTGAAACATGATAAACTGGAAAAATGCTGGTTCAGGATGCTTTAGCGGTATCCGCCGCATCCTGCGATGACTGTACTTAATATTTAGCAGCACATTATCCGGGCTATTCTATGTTGGTGGACCCGCGCACTAATGCAATTATATCTCAATCAAATAATTAAGCTCAACAAGCAACATTACATAACTTTCCGCTGTCTTCTTGTGGTAGAGGCCTTGGTGGAACGATTGTGCCGTCCATTTTAAATACATTTCGCTCTCAATAACTCTCTAATGATTTATTATTGTCGCATAAAATCGCGTTTTGTTCAAGAGCATATTCTTAATACAATCTATCACTTATACAATATTAATGTTCAATATTATTTTCAAATCGTGTACCAGTATTATTTCCTTTTTATCTTTGTTTATCAATCGTGTAGTATTGAGATTATGATATAAAAATTTATTTCTAAGCTTTGTATCTGCAGAGAAAGAGCGCTACTTACTGTAATCAAATTATTCTTATTAAATGTTCTTTATAAAATCTTAATTTTGGATAATTTTGGATGCAGTATAAGATTAATAAATTCTGAAAAGTTTTTTGCGGCGCCATCAATTTTACTTTAATTTGACATGGGAATATTTTTGCCTTTAATGAGAAATATTTACATTTCAGAGGCTGATAGACAAGAGCAAGGTGACATGTATAAAGTGGGTTCCCGGCTCGAACAACCTATTTCTGGTCTCTCATAGCTCCGGTCAGCTGTACCTCTATAATGAAGAGCTGCTCTGCGGCACCACTGCGCCGCATTATCAGTCATTCAAGTCGGGTGACGGATACGCCATATATACCTGCAAAACCAAATCCACGAGGAATCCGCTCTATCGATGGGTGATAGGCGCGGAGGGATGTTGTATAAATGAATTCGCCTTTAGTCCGTGCGGCACGAACTTAGCCGTGGTGTCACAGGATGGATTCCTGCGTGTTTTTCAATACAATACCATGGAACTGGTTGGCTCGGCAAGGAGCTACTTCGGCGGTTTTCTGTGCGTGTGCTGGTCGCCGGACGGACGTTACGTTGTGGTAGGTGGCGAGGACGATCTCGTGACTATTTGGAGCTTCCACGAGAAGCGAGTCGTGGCACGGGGGCAGGGTCACCACAGTTGGGTGAGCGTGGTTGCCTTTGATCCGTACACGACGTCCTACGGTGATCACGATCCCGATTTCAGCGGTTCGGACGACGAGACGATGCCACACAACAATCACAATCACTTTCACGAGAAGTCGCATCGTCTGTCTACGACCTCGCAGAGCGGTGGCGTCCACTCGAATCGCAATTCCTGTGGCTCTGAATTGAGAATGTCGGGCGGCACGTGCTATAGGTTAGGAAGTGTATCACAGGACACCCAACTGTGCCTATGGGATATCACGGAGGATGTGCTGAGGCAACCTATGTGCGCCAAGCAGAGACCGTCTGCGACGTGCAGCACCAGCGGCGGTACCTTGTCGTCCTCGGGCACGTTTAATAGTGGCAATGGAGCGGCGACGACGGTGAATCACCATTCGAACTCGAATGCTAAACATAATAACTCAAATAATGTAAACTTCAAGGAGAACGCGAGTGGTAATAACGAGACTAGTAACAATAGCACTAGCACAAACGCCGCGGTGGCGACCGTGAATTCGCTGACGCAGAGGCTAGCGGGTCTTGGATTCGGCGAGCGTAAGGGTGATAATCATAAGAGAAACTTTAGCCTCACGATGCGAGGTAGCGGCACCGGTGCAACGGCGACTACGGCCAATAACAGCACGACGACGGTCGTGCAGAACAATGGTGGCGACAAGGCTAGCACCGGCAACTCGACGAGTACGACGAGTAGTAGTCTGAACAACAGTGTTGGTGGGGGTTTAGTAGGTGGGACGGGAAGTAAAAAGGTTAGCTCCGTGATGGATGATCCCATGAGGTTGATAGGGACCGCCTGGTGTCCCAGGTTCGACGAGTGCCCGGTCCTTGAGCCGCTGGTGTGCAAGAAGTTGGCGCACGAGAGACTGACTGAATTAGTGTTTAGGGAAGATTGCTTCGTGACGGCGTGTCAGGATGGATACGTATACACGTGGGCGAGGCCCGGCCACATGGTAGGTCCTCTCACGATAAGCAGCACCCTGCACAGGCCATCACACCATCATAGCAACAATCCCTACACTAGTAATATCAATTCCATGCGATGTAACGACCTCTGATGTAACCCGTTATTTCCAAATCGTTATTTAGCGAGTTCATCGAGTAGAGTCTGTTAGTCGGAAGATCCGAGAATTTTGTACATATATATGTAGAGTTAGAATCTGAAAACAATGTTATCGTAACAAGAGTGGCACAGGAAAATCTTGTAACGCTTTTGCATAGTCTTCCTACCGCCTGCCGTAGTGACGACAGGATGTCTCGAAGACAAATGATTATTCTGGCTTGGAAGTATTAGAACAAGATACATTGACGAATTCGGTATTACCTTGCCGGGTGTTTGATTACGACAATCGCGTCGCTGTTATTTAAGTTTTATATATTACAATCAGTATATTTAATCTTAGAGAGTCCCTATTCACATTTAAGTCTACGACCATAGGGTGTATAATTGCGTTTGAATTCTATTAGTATTGGGAGGTGCCATCGTAGAGAAAGAACATTGAGGATTTTTTTAGTATTTTTCTCTAAGTTTATATTGTATATAGTTACAGAAGTACATGGACGGACGATACTATGAGTGAACAAGTTTAAAATTAAACATATCGGGCTCTTAATTTTCATTTTCATAGGGCATCTTTTTCTAATACGTTGAATATTTTTCAATCTTGTTGCATATAATAATAATCACGGATAATCTTGCCCTTTACTTATTGTTAGGACATTCCATTAGATCAGACGGATCGCGACGTTTTCGAATACAAATCTATTACGATGCATGCATGAAAATAGATATTTCAAATTAAGTAGTGTAGAACGCGCACATACACTATCTCTGTTTTTTTTTTCGGATGCATTAATATAGTTTATGTTAATATTATTTTTTGTGAGAAACGGATGAGCTTTAACGTATTCTATTTAGGTGTTATCAATTCTACAATATCTCGATTAGTGCATGCGCTGCAAAAAAAATACAATATATGCTTAAAGTTCATTCATAGTATAGACTGTCGTTGATATCTGTGCCTAATAATGGTCTGGTCAAGATATATTCGCGCGCTAAATATTGCAGAATTACGCGAGCTATAGGGTAACAATCGAGTACCGATATATTTATGTTTATGGTTTGCATCCTCGAGAGCAATGTTGTTTGAGCCCTATATTGAGGTCTCGTGACAGGGCAGGCCCCTTTATTGAAGAAAACCTTCTTTCTATCTTCTGTAAAGTGTTATTTAGCTTTAGCTGACCATTAATAGAGAGTCACCGAAAAAAAAATTATTTAGCCAAACTGTCATCTCTCGGACTTACGATACGAGATGCGAGAACATTTAATCCTTTGTTGAAAAAACGATGAATTTTGCCTTGTTGTACAATAAAGCGAAAATTTGAATGAACGATCGCTGCTTGCTTTCCGCTTGTTGAAATTTTGTTCAATCAAGTGCAATGCAGAAGCTCCAGAGAGAACGGCCGGGGAATCTTTTGCGCGACACATACATATGCATACATACATATGTATGGTGACACATGTAAGACGATGTTAATTTACAGTTTGCCAAAAGTATCGCATGTCTTTCTTTTTTCTTTTCTTTTTTTACAGTATACAGTACTAGGTCCCGATATTAGGCCTCGAATAGTTTCCTGGGCGTTTTGCATAGAGCATTTGTATCACGAGAATATCCCACACTCTCTCACCTTTTCATTTAACAGCCTTGTCCAAAAGTACGGGGCAGCCTCATTAAATTGCGATCAATTTAAACTAGCCAGCATTTGCGAATTGGAATTACAAATAATGCAACGAAATTACTCATCATATACTCAAAGAATGTTTTAATCGCTACTGTTAATTTACTGTATGACGTTGAATAATATGATATATGTAATTTAATGAAAGCGAGCCTTTCACGCTTTTGGCCAACGCTGCATAAATACTTAACTAATTGCCGAGTACCGCGGTGAAGTTCATTACAGCGTGCGCGTTGCTTCTTTTTATAGCGCGACTTATAATTTTAATAGCGCGTCTTTTATCATTTTTAATCGGATGATGCTTGCGCTTATTTCTCAAGGCCGATAAAGCATTAATTCCTTTTTCTCACTTTTGATTGATCGGAAAGATTAATGTTCTGTACCACGCTTTGGCTGATGCAAGAGAATATCGTGGGTGAGACTTCCCTGAGTTATCGCATGGTACGTATGACTTATCATTTTCCGTTCTATTTTGCTTTATTTACCGCTTGATCGGACTTGTTATGGAAGTAGAATAGTGTATACACGCTCGAATCATTCACACACTGTTCTTGTCGAGGTACCTCTCGACGGCGCTTCTGAATTTTATATTACGAATTGCATTATATTTCTCTGCTCTCTCACGCACTTTCTCTCTCTTTTTCTCTCTTGTCAGATTTGCATTATTCCCAAAAAGTTTCCGCAAGAACGGAAAAGAGAAAACTATCTGACTTATAAGTCACATGTTTAATTTCATTGAATAAAGATATGAATTTTTTATTAAGGTACAAGCTATCTATCCTAATAAAAATATAAGTTTCTAAATCAGAAATTGGATTGAGATTCTTCTTAGCAAGAGATAGCTCTTTTCACTCAATTATGAGTTGTCTGAAAAAAAATCTTTGACTCAGGACGACAAAAGATGATAAAAGATGCGCAGACTTCTTGGGAATAGCGCATTTTTATTAGATGACCTAGGTGATCAGAAGCGCGTTACTCGTGTCGTGTATCAACGAGTGGTTCGCGTTGTCTCTAATTTCAGCCAGGGATCAGCCAGGTCGGCAGTGCCGCTCTTCATGTGGTCAGTCCGATGGAAGGCGGCGGTACCATAGTATAGCCAGAACCGGACACCGACGCCGGTCCACCACGAGATCACCAGGGACCGCAGGGATCGTCGCGGGCGTCCGAGATGCAACTCCAGCAGGCGTACGCACGCCGACGTCACCTATACTATGTCTGGCCGAGCGAGAGCTACTCCGGTACGGTTTGAGCGGTCCGAGCTCGAATTCGTCATCGTCGAAGAGGCGGATGAGTTGAAATGGAAATCCATGGGGGATCAGTCTTTGCGGGATTGGACATTTTATTTCGGATATCGGATTTTAAAATTTGCGCTCTGGATCTTCCCCTTATCATCGATGCTCTTAACACTAGAATACTTAAAACTATCGACGATTATATATATATATAACATATATTTATTTCTACTATTTAAATATATGTCTTTGAAAAAGGGGTGAAGAGAGAAAGTAGATTAATAAACTTAATCATTTCTTCATTGGAAAAGTCACGGGAAATTAAAAAGATATATCGTTATAAATTTGCTGAAAACTCAGTCATTTGATAGTTCTAGTATTAACGATATCTTTGAACGCTTCGTGAAAGAAAAGGGAAATTTAATCAGCAGACTTTAATTTCGAGCAACAATCTGTTTTTTTAATTTAAAACAGTTTTGTCAAAAGAACAGAATAAGAGGAAAGAAGAAAACAGAAATGTAAGGGGATATCTAATATCCGATATCAAAGATTAGATTAGATCTCGCAAGTTGGATTTCTTCATGAATTTCTTTTAACTCGCCTACATTTTGCGGGTCGCAGCTCGCGCGCGGCTTAACGCTTAAAGACACGTACATATACACACACACACAAACACACATACAGCGCTTTCGTTTCGGTATAAGTCGCTCTTCCGGTGCATATCATTTCCTCTTCCTTTCCTTTCCACGAAACCGTCGCGGCGGCGAGGACGACGTTGTGCGTCCTCCCTTTCCCGGGGAGAGACCCGCGAATTGGAAGCAATCTGTGTATACATGTATATACGTACACGTGTGTATGCCTGATGATCGTGACAGATGCGTTGTATTATTCCAAATAAAGTTTCGTAGTGATATGTGCGTCTCAACTGGTGGGACACGCGGGTCCCGGCGGCACAGAACGCCTTTTCGTGTATTTATTATTTGAAGCGTTGAAATTTATATAGACCTAAGCCACGAAGAGTTCTAGGACAGAAAGAGATAGTCTAACTTATATTCTAATAGGCCATATATAAGTAACTCGCTCCAACTTTTGCTCATTGCGATGCCATAGATCGATTGGCAAATACGAACGTTTATGAGATACGTTCATTAGAAATAAATGTTTTACACGATTCTTCGTTTCGTCGCTTAGACAGCCGCAGAAATACCCAGAGAACATTCTCCGTTAGACGTTGCTTTTGTTGGCGTTTCGTTAAAAATTATGACTTGGGTCTCTATCATTCTCAGTGCTTCATTTCGATTACTTCGAAGGAGATATTCCGCAAGGCGATACTAGTTTTTAATTTACATATAAATATATAGGATTTATATTGCATTGATCACGAAGTACGATGTTAATTTACATTATTGTAGACCAGCTGTTCGCTTCCGGCAGCTCATTTCGTCGATTAGCTTCGATCACGAGCATTCCTGCACGATTCAGGGATTAAGTATTTATTATTATTATATTTTCGGACTTCTACACGACAAACTCCTTTAATTTACGCGTAATAATTTATCGCAGCACCGTTTACTTCAATTTTATTCACCTGATGAAAGATTTGATGCAAAAAAAGAAGAACTGCAGGTAAACCATCGAAAGCTTACGTTTTCGTTGAGAAAGATTCTATGTAAAAATCGGCAACGGTCTCGAAAAGGCTGCAAAATCCATAAAGTACAAAAAAATGGAATAATTATGGATAACAAAGAATATTTTTCCTATACTCCATTTGCCAAATAAGTGAGCTACCATTTAGCTTTCCCCAAATGATTTCCGCCTGTAGTACCTGCAGCTTCTTTTCAAGTCTGAATTTCTTTAATGTTCAACAACACCACACGTTTCGTGATATACAACGTACGCACGCAGAAATTCTATCGGGACACTTGATGATATATCACACCGATTCGATAAGAGGGCCGATTCGATAAAACTTTTCCGTTTCGACATTTTCGCCTCTCGTACGTTGAGTTACCTTGCCCCGAAGCACGACGACATTGTATCATTACTCTAGCAAGTGCGAGCTCGTTAAAGGTATGCTGTGATATGTGTGCTACTACGACACTTGACAAATGATCCAAGCGATGAAGATCACTTCCAAAGATCACTCCGCCGTGCACCGAAACGGACGATCGGACTTGCGAATAAATACGTAACCGCTGATTAATTTCATACTTACTATAGCAACAAACAAAGCCGGCCTGCGACACACCAGACCTACTATTCATCTAACGATTCTGCGAGGAAAGGGACGAATGAACTTGAACGAATCGACGGAGATCCGATAGCATCTAATCTTTCAATCTCTCGTTATCTCTCTTTCCATTTATAATATGTACTGGTCAAGTGGATGTAATACGACGTAATCGGATTACGAACGCAAAAACGAAGAGTTATGTAACATATCTTATAATACTGAATTGTATTAAAAGAATCCATTTATTTTCTTCATCTCTTGTACCGTCCGACGAGAGGATCAAAGTGAAGAAGAGCGGAAGAAAGGACTTTCGAGGTAGAAGAGATAAAAAAATTTGCAGGGACTCTACTGATTCCTTCAAGTTCATCCTCCTTCGCGGAAAAGACCGCGATCTACAAAGTTCCTATTTCGTAAGCTAAACGGCGAGATTCCGCGATCGACGACGGATTCCCGGTGGGGAATGCGTCTTCGGTTTCTTCACAGGACGGACAAGAAGCTCGCCGTTCAACGAGGCTGAATGGGTTTTCGGATTCTGTATGGTGGACGCGTGCGTGAGAAGATGGATTTTAACGATGTGTGTGTTCAAAGCGACTGGGGGACTCGCGATTTCGTATCTTCCGGGCACGGGTATGGGTCGAGTTCTCATTCGAGCGTCATACGGCGCTCTTAATAGACGAGATATGTCTGTATTTAATTGCTTTCAGACGCGATCGGCGGAACCGTTTCGACGACACCGGGTTTCTCTCAGGGGACCGGCAAAACGACGTTCTCGCCATCATGTAAAAGAGCAGGAAACTTCTCGTCCGAGACACATCGAGACGAAAATAACACGAACAATCGCGACACTGTAAATCACGTTAATGAGTCGCGCTGGTTCTGTAATAAGTCACAGGTGACCCTTGCGAACGATTTAATAATGACTTCGCCTGCCAAAGTGCCGCTAACAGAAGCCACGTGGTTCATTACTTAAAACGGTGAACCGCCAAAGCAATCATTTTAGAGAGCTACAATGCACGTGTTATTCCTTTATATCCCGGAAAAAGACATGCTATTAAAATATTGTAAAATCTCATGACAAAGGAAATTTCTGTTCGCTTTGGTACCATCATTTTTATTGGAAGAAATGGCGCTTACAGGGGCCAAAAAGAGAATTCTGGATAGCATCGAAAGCGACGTATCTCTGAATTTTACATCTTCTCTCAGGGGCATTTTTGGGTGGCGAAAGAGAGCCTGTTTGATTTACTTTGGGCCCGGATCAACCAGCGTCATTTCGCGGCTTGGAAATAGGAGGACAGATATTCCATATTTTACCACACGACACTTCCTTCCGCTTTCACGCCTGCGGGATGATTTTCTCGGTTGTTCCCGCATTTTCTCGGGGCATCGGATTATGTACAAACGTAAACGACATTTACACTGCACAGCCGGTCGACGCAATTGCGCGTTATTGTCCGCAATTTCACAGGGAGACGACGAAGGATTGTAAAAAAAAAAAAATCGCGCGATCGCGTGAGAGCATGCTTAATTCGGATATACAATACATATGGCGGCGACTGGTCCAGATCGTAACATCCTCAACATCACCGACGAGTTACTGAGTCTAGCATCTCTCCGACAGTTTTTTATGAGACCTTTCCACGCAAAGAGCTTTATGGCATCGCGTCAGATCTGTACTGTAACTTCTCGGCGCATTTCTCTTTGTTTGTTTATAAGCGTGTACATTCTTTGTAATTGTAAATGAAAAAAGACATTTCATTGTTAAACGCTTGTATAACTTCTTACCCTGCATTCGGTTATTTTCCCCCTAGAATGTACTCCTCTCCTGCGCGAATCGTCTTGCAAATTAATTACATCTTTGTTCTCTAAAGAAAAAATACGACTGCGTTCCACTTTTGTCTCGTTGATTTTGCATCCGTTATTGAAGTCCGGTGCAGCGGAGGAGAGAAAATTGTTTTCTCTTTACTACGAGAAGAACTCCTAGAACTCGAAATTAAAATATCAAGATAGATTTTTTGTACGAAAAGAAAAGTGAATAACGTTAGATGAGAATTATTTGTAATTCCGCAATCGCTGTTAATTATGTCCGAAGTTGGCCTGTCGTGAATCCCTGTCAAGGTGTTCTTCTCTTGTCAAAAACGACAGCATTCTTCTGGCGAACAACCTCGAAATGTCCTGTGGCGCATTAATCTACTTGATGAATTCATCATGACGAAAAAGCTGCAAATAGTACGAGTGGACAACGATTTGGTGCAGAAGGCAAATTTGCTGATCGGCAACAATATCATCGGCCGCGGTGCCGCAACAGGAGTGAGTTGCGTAACTGATTTTTTGCGAGGATTTTTACTCTATATCAAGATGCGAAATGTCATTCCACGCGAACCAAGATCTCCTTTTGAAGCAAATAATCCTGCAACCGGATCTAAAATGAACTGAATTCCTTATAAAATTTTCATGGAATTCTTCGAATTTCAGCGATGCGAATTAAATCCGGATGAGAAATATAAATATTCCTCTTGCATTTCTTATTCAGATTGCGGTTCGTGTTGATGTATGTCGTGGTATGCGAATGGATAATGCATGATGCTTCAAGATTATCCGTGCTGTGGGTGACTCATGGTGACTCATGGTTCGGGATGATATTTTGTAGTTTGATATCAATAGGTTTAATTCACTATAATAACATAATAATTATTATACTATATAATAATATAATAATATAAAATAAAAAGATTGATGGCCAATAATATGAGCAAAAGAAGAATTATATTGAGAACAATTTGTTCTCCGATAGTTAGGAATTCTTTTCTCAATATGTCTTCTTTTGATTGTATTGTTGGCCATTAATTTTCTTGCATCGCATATAATTTTTGTATTAATAATATGTATAATGTATTATATTACACAGGATGAACGAATGAATCTTTCGGGTGACTTAAAAAATATCATAAATTGATTTTCGAGATTCGTTGATTATTCGAGTTATATCATAATATAATAATATATTATTATATTTTATGAAAATTTAGAGTGAAAATCAGTGAATTTCTCATATTTATATATGAAAAGAATAAACATTTTTTTTATTTTATGTTTTTTAAATCAAAAGATTCACAGTGATTTTTATTCTGTATAATAATATATAAATTACAATACACTAATAATATAACAATAATAACGTCATAATATAATAGTATATCTCAACTAATCAGTTATGACAGGCGAAATATTTACACAGGACGCTCCGAATGTGCTTCCGGTACGCGTGGTTCACGAGGGAGGCATTTACGACCCCGTCTGTACGTGCGAACATTACGTGCGCCGATAATAGCCGATAGCGGTGCATTTGACTGGTGTCACAGCTATAAAAAACGCTTATCAGTTCTCGTCAAAAAAATTCATCGCACATTTAGGAGGCATCGCGCGGCCGAGCATGAGTCGTCGACGCGATAGATTCAGACGATAACGTAGAATTGCGACGTAAAATTATTCTATCGCCTCGAGAAAAATTGCCGTCGTCGCGCCATCGAGATGGGCAATTTATAAAGCGGGAAATAATGAACATTAAAGAAATTTCTTTTTAATTAACGCGCACATAATCCTCGAAGATATTTGCGTCGGTTGATAATGTCGGCGTTCTTTAATTTACCCACGATTTTTCCGCCTTGCGTTTCGCCGACGACTCGTTCGGCAGTCGAGCGGCGCAGTGAATTCCGGAGCGTTTCGAAATAATGCGTTGAATCACCGGTGATTCTGCGTCATGTGCACAGCAGTTCGGACGTATTTGTTTATATAATTACATGACTCATTGTGAAATAAACAAGTCAAATCTCGACAAATCGACACGAGAGAACGTAAAGTGGTTCTCGAGTCCCTGAAACACATGCGACAGTGTAATTCTTTCATTGATGATTCTTTCGTCGATGACGATCCTTTCGTCGTTGATTAATTGAAGGATCTCATTCTCGTCGGCGGCGATATTTAACGATCCTTATCTACCGTTATCGCAGTGCAACGACGGGCAGGTGCTCAAACACGCCGTGACCATCAATCTGTCGCCCAACGATGAAATGACGATTACTCCGGTAAGGTCTTCCTTATCATCTGACACGTATTGGTATTCTGATAACAATACTTATCCGATAATCTCTGTGATACTACAGTCGACAAAGTGTAACGATAATAGATTAACGCTTTCACACAAGAGAGTTACGTAATAGCTTATTTACTTTTCATCGCCGCAATGTGTAGTTGACGGCATCAGTTTTCTATAGAGACTATTTTCCAGTATTAGGTGGCACCGTGTTACATGAAGCCCGCTGGATGCGCACGATGGCGAGCTCTTAAACTGGGAAGCAGCGTGCCGATCAAGCCGGGCGACGTTTGCTCTCTGCTGCCCGACAAATGTTGGTTCAAGATCATCTCGGTGCCGGACATCATGCAGGAAGGTGATCAGATGTTGAAGAGAAAGGTACATCGGCCATTGTTGACATCCAAAAGGAATTTCGCACGAGAAGTTTTCTTATCACGGTTTTTTATATTTCAGGTTGATGAGGAAGATTTAAATAATGACATGGACAGTAAGAAGGCCTGCTTATTGTCCAGCATGGAAACTGCTGTGCCTTCTGGTGAAGGTTTGAATGGCATTGTTCATGATAAGGATCCAAACGAGCATAAAGATTGTCCCGGTAATGGAAATGGGGAACCTGAAAATGCTCCAGTTTTGCAGATCGATCCCGCAAGGTTTTTTCCCAATTGAAATCGAGCAAAAATATCTGACAATGATGATACAGTTGTTTATCGTATCCTTTTTTGTATATCTTTCAGCTCTCCCGATAAAAGTGATATGCCCGCGACGAGTTCCAAGATGTCCACAGACTCTCAGGATGTAACTGAATCTCCTGTTCAGCACATTGAAAGTAACAGGAAACGGAAAGCAAAGAATATCAATTTAATGAGCAAAGATGCAACAAACGGCGAAGGAAGCAAGAAAATCAAATGGGATTGCGGCGCACATTTTAGTGATCAGAGCGAAGAAGTTGTGCCGAACGATTCTCAGTCGCCCGTTGCCGCACCTCAAAATCAAGCGAGTGCCTCGAATCCTGACAGAGTACCTAGAGAGAAGTGTATGTACGGTGATCGATGTTATCGGTGAGTAAAACAATGGACGTAACAATTTAATTATTTTTTTATCAAAATATAACTTTACCAATAAGCACAATACACTTTTGGGCAAAAGCACGAAATATCTTTAAAATCGTTCGCAGGAAGAATCCCAATCACAAGAACAACTACAGTCATCCGGAGGACTCCGATTACGACGAGGTCGACGACCGGCAGGAGTGTCCATACGGTGTAAAGTGCTATCGTAAGAATCCGCAGCACAAGACACAATTCAAACACACGAACGCGCCGCGTCGTCGTCGAAGAGCCGCTACTCCTGTACATTCTGTGGTCGTCGACACGTCTGAAACAGCGTCATCTGCAGAGTCCGTTGACGAGTCCGATTACGAACCGTCCGTGTATACAGAGAGTTCAGACGACTGGGACGATAGAGATGACAGAAGTGAATTTGAAGATGGTACAACCGGCTAACAATGGAAATCATCGATCTTCCCATGCTACCATTGAGTCTACGATTTTTCAGAGCGCCCAAATTATAGATATGTCCGCAATACAGATCTATTTTGTTATGGAATATTTATTTTTGTACACGGATTTAAAGTATTGTACTTGTATATCTATTTGTTTTACTTGAAGAATGATATATAAAATGTTATAATATATCACAACCGACTTTGTCCTTTTATATGTCGAAAAGTTTTAAGAATATATCAATCTGATGCATAGTGAAAATAAAGCACTTTTTATTTTAAATGTTTAAAACAAAATAATTGCACATAAATTTACATTGTTACATAAAATAATTTTATGATCGTCAAATTAACAATTTGAAAAAAATCGATAATCCACTACTGGAAAAATCCAAGTTTCTTTAATAATTAGTTTCTAATTATATCATTAGCTATATGCTTTTATTTCGCATCGGATTGATAAGTTCATAATAATTAAAAAATAATATAATCGTTCTTAAATAATCTATATTTTTATATTAATATACTTGATATCCTTCATCATCCTCAGTGGCGTATTCCTCAGCCACTGCGATGGCAACATCGACCAACATGTGCTTTGGTATTTCGGATCCTCGCACTTTGATAGTGTAACATGCATTCTCCATTTTAGTCAGGCTGTGTTTCAGCGTGATGATTTTCTTGTTCACCTCGTTGCTATGTACCACGCTGGTGTAGCCCAAGAAAGCTATGTATATCTTTCTGACAAAATTGCACGTTTGGAAACAGCTAGTTACGTCGCCTATCGCTAAATTATTGATACACTTTCGCATCAGCTCTCCAGTCAGATCAGCTATTCCCAGAATATAGTCCGTCGGCGTGACCATGACCTGCACTGTCTTGGAAGTACTCTGTTCCATTGAGTCGACTGGAGATGAGGTCGTGTGGTATGTCAGTGCTCTTTCCAGAGTGGTCCAGTTCTGCATACCACCGTTCTGCAGATACCCGTAGAATGTGACCGCCTCTGTATATTCCTCCAGACCGGCGCGATAAGCTCTATGGTACTGATAGGCATCCTGACCATCTAATTCATTCGCGATATTTCGGAATAACTTCTGCGCTAAGTTGTCTAGTCTTGCTTTGGCTGCCTCTAGCACTTCGTTTCGTTTGCTTTCCTTGTCGATGGTATGCAAAAGAAAGATGATTCTTTTGCTCTCAATGCCCACATCCCGATTGATCTTGAAAATCCTTTCGTAGCGATCGTGCTTGGCATCCAATTCGGCCGCATAACTGCGGAACTGTCTCACCACGAGATTATTCTCATCTATATCCTCTATCACTTCCTTACCCTTGTCACCAAGAGTGATTTTGTCCTTATCATAATGTTTGCGATTTCTCCTACTGCCTGCAAGTAACGTCAATGTTAGAAGACAATATCTTATCAATCTGTGACAGTTATTCAGTAAACACTAAATAATAATAGTATATGTTATAATTTCAACGTCAAATCAGTATGTTAATGTTACAGTTTCCCATTTAATAGTGTAACTGCAATGTATTATGTCTTGTATAACAGTTACATTGTTGAGTGGAAATAATGTTACATTACTTAATGTTTAATATATAAACTACTGTTTAAACAAATTAATTCATATACGACCAATAAATATGAAAAACAGTAACATTACATTAGTATTATATTTTTCTATTCTAACAATGTAATGTTATGGAAAACATATATTATATTACATTTATTGTGGGAAAATTATAATATTATAATATTATATTGATGCAGTATTAGACATTTATTGGAAGAGTCTACTACAGCACAATCAAACTGCGATAAACATTAAAGGAAAATATTACGAGTCTCATTACACCCATCTAGTTCACGATAATAAAAATATAAAAAGCATAGAAATATGTAGTATTAAAATAAACGTAAATATCGTTATTTTGAAAGGGAACAACTCTTTATCTTTAATTTGAGAGGTAAAGAAATCAGATTTTGCTGCAGGAACATTCCATGGCGATAACCCACTTTCCTCAGAATTCGAGAGATATCGATTCGAAGGAATCTCTCAATCTTGAGATTAATACC